>CM039729.1:9908534-10081242 GCA_022539455.1 Dendrobium nobile
TTTCTGAAAGAGAATTAATTAGAGATTTTAAAATATTTTATTTTTGAAAATTTGATATGAGTGTCTAAACCTCCTACGAGCGCAAGCCATCATAGTTAATTGTATCGTATGAAATCGTAGTTTTAAACGAATGCTCTCAATTAAAATAGAGATACGAATTTTATTTAAGAATTCAAAATTTGATATTAATGGAGGTAAGGGTTGAAATTTTTAATTGGAATTTATCAATGTTGAATATTTATTTTAGGAGTCAAAGGAGGAATGGTAGGGAGTATTTTGAGATTTTGAATTACTTCAAAAATATCTCAGCTTATCCTAAATATTAGGCTTGAATTTGATTGAAAGAGATTTAAGTTTAAATGGTCAATTTTATTAGAAGGCTGAGATTCAATTTCTAGAGGTTGAGGTCTTATAGCCTGAGGTTGCCTCAGAACCTAAGTCTACATTGGGTACTAAAAATTAGTAACCTGAACCTAACTAATACAATGCATGATATGAACTTACTCCAACCTAGATTGGGGAGCTAGCTAAATCACCTAAGTGCTTCAAAACTATGAGTATGGTCTTTTATGTAAGGGTGGTAGGGACATTTGATTAAAGTTAAGTTTGAGGAAAGCAGGGCCGACATCTATAACATATCCTTATTTGAACTCTAAACATATGTTGGGTATTTGATGCCAAAATAAATACAATTAAAGATTTAGATATTTTTTAATTTGTTACTAATGAAATACATGCATATTAACTCGATTAAATGCTTAAATTTGAAATGAAAAAGTTTTAAATTCAGATCTGTACCCTTATAAGCCAGGTGGTCTGTCAGAACCCGCAGGCTGGGAGGTGCCTAACAAAAGAAGAGAAAATCCAAAAAGTATGCATATGAGAACTCCCGACGACCCGGCCCGGGCTTACTTCTTAAAAGCGTTAGAGTTCCTATGTTATCTTAAAAAGTTTAATTTTATTTTAGTAGAAATAATTTTTAGCAAGTCTTCATGAGCCTTCGATCGGATTTTAGGCTAAATAAAAATACAACATGCAATATCACAAAAAAACAAAGAAAAGTAGGCATATCTTAATCGAAATCAACATCAAACAATTAACATTAATAAATAAATCAATTAAACTTTAATGTCTATAGGCAAATGCATTTTAATATTACATCCCAAAATTATGAAAAAGTAAAGTGATCAGGTACCACTAACAATAAGCCCAAATTTTTAATCCTAAGACTCAAGTAACTTTGAGAATGAGTCTTCTCGTTATCCACATCTTCTTCCTTCTGCGGGGCTCCATGGATCGTTAGGTTTGAATATCCAAATGAAAAGAACTCCCTTTAGGAAGGGGTGTTATCTTTTCTCTTTGGATATTTTAAGATCATCAGATTTTGGATCTCCAAATGAAGAGGGACTCTCCCCTAAGGGATGTCTCGTCCTCTTTGGATTTCAAATCAGATGTTTAAATCCCATCTTAAATTGTCACTTTAAATTATAACTCAATTATATCAAATTACATTTGAATGAAAAGTAAAATCTAGACTCAACAACTTGTAGGATTATCTAAAGTAGTTATAATCAAATTATCTCAAGTAGTTAATATATTGAATTTGAAAATGCTCAGATCACAGTCACACTTGGCCATGCTCTTTTAATTTAAAGAGGGACTTATGCATTATGAAGCGCCTATAAAAACATTATTAATTCAAAACTTAATTTATTTGCCCCATTTAATTTCAATTGTCCAATATGAGCATGGCAACATGTATAAGATTGAATTAGTATAAATCACTCCTAACATAAGGGCTAAGATAAACCTAGGAAGGCTCAATTCATACCGTTGATTGCGCGATCGATGATTCGGAATATGCGTAACCCATGCACGAACTACAATGAGACCCTAAACTAAAAAATTGATTCATTCTCTCGAAATACCTAATTAAACAATTGAAATTTTAAACTTAGATTAATAGCATGAACATAATCAACGGGGAACCAAAACCATAGTTTAAAAAGCACTTTTCAGAATACTATTTTACCTAGTGTTTCCTAAACTAGGGTTAGCAATAAACCTTGACCGGATTGATGGTTTTGGATGATTAAAAATGCTCTAAATTGTAGTATGTCCACGTTTAATACACTAGAAGACTTCTATAGCTGAAAATGCATGGATGGACTGATCCAAAGCTTTGAATAAAATATGGTTGAGTTCACCAAAAAGCTTCCCGTTGATGACCTTGACTAGCTGGATGGAGCTCCAATGAGGTAAAGGAACTTGCTAGATGCTCAAAGGAACTAGGGGCTGGACTTGAGGGCACTAGATGGAGAGAGAATTCTAGGTTGAGAATGAGGACTCATTTCCTTCATTTTCCCTATTCAAACGTCCCTCGGGCTCAAGGGATGGCTGGGATTGAATGTTGGAGCTCCTAGATGGCTGCCAGCGGCCCTTGGGGTTATTGAAAAGCTATAGAATGTACCACCCAAGGACAATCCACATGTAAAGGTTCCCTTGGTCCCCACTAATGCATGGAGGCAATAAGGGATGTTGGATATGGATCTAAGGGCTAGGATAAACTCAAAAAAGGTTCTAGAGTGCATTAATACTGTTGGAGTGCTTTGGATTTTGAGGGGGTTAGGTTTAAATAGGGTTTTGACCAAGTTTGACCCATTTAAATCCTTGGCTTGACCATTTAACTGGTCCCCATGTCATATAGCAACTGAGGTGGCATGGGAGGAGGCTTTGGATGCTGGTGTGATGATTTGGAGAGATTAAAGCCTTGGCTTGAGAATTGTCTCTCATGGACTGTAGATTCTTAATCTTAAGAAAATAACCTCTTCAATTATTTGTCTCTCATGTACTGTAGATTCTTAATCTTAAGAAAATAACCTCTCTTTAATTATTGTCTCTCACGAATTCTTTCGTCACAGTTGGGCCCACTGCCCGTCCAATGACGTGGACTTATCGGACCAATTCTATGGCCCTTAAGACGTGCAGATTGCCACAACGACAGCACATTTTGCATGCTCCCTCCCGAAGCTCTGTGACAAAAAAAATTTTTGTTGAGCTCAATTCATGCATTTGCTTGGAACATAGCCTCATAGTAGCTTCTTAGAAAATTGTGCGAACTTTCTTTTGGCTATTTCATACGAAACTTATTGTCCTCACATTTATTTTATTTTTCACAGTTTTTTTTTTTAAAAAATTATATTAAATGATTGGTGGCTGCCGTTTTGATGTGGTGGGTTTTCATTTGCTGACGATTTTTTTAATTTGCTGGTTGTGGTTCTATTTTGTTGGTCCTGCGATTATATTCTTATTTATTTGGGCAATGATGTGGCTCGCGCTCACTACTCTGGATCCATGGCTCGTGAAAATCTTTGGTGGTGCGTCGTTTGGCTGGCTTTTTAGTGGATTACTGCTCTCACACTCCTCTGGATGATCCGTGCCTGGCTTCGAAGTGGCTGAAAGCCTTGCCAATTACTGTGCCCAGTGAGCTTTTATGCCTTTATATATTTTTAATCGTCCCTTTTGTAAACCTCTCTTGTTCGATATTTTCTACTTGTTGTACTTCATTTTATGATGAAATAAAATCTTTTTTCTTTGAATATATATATATATATATGGAAATATTTGTATCATAGCATTTTTTATTTATCATCCAAAACAGACTTGATCGGGCACGAATCTTGAGGCATATCTAAGTTTGTAACTTGCGAAATTAAATTGGGACCATCCGAATTTCAATTTCAACAAACTTATAATAAATTTAAATGTCTTAGTAAGAGGAACCTAACGACATCAAAATCGGTCCAATCCGCACCTAAATTAGCTCAAATCAGGGGACTTAAAAGTAATGGCGGAACCAAAAAAAATTTCAACGGCCCCCTAAATATATTTTGAAATTTTTTTTTCAACTTTTTGTCATTCAGGATTGGATTGTCATAGAATATTTTAATGCAAAAAAAGAACAAATCCTAGCCATACTTAATCTGTCCAAATTTTCAAATCATTTATAAATCAAATAAATACCAATTATGGTATTTAAATCTTTAAAAAGCAAAATTATTATTCAGACTTTTTTAAGATTTTGTATTTAATTTCAACTTCTACAAAATTTATTTTTTTAATAAAATGTATGATCAAAATTAACATAAACAAAGTGTAAGAATCATCATACATTCACCATGTGATGCCGTGGATAAATATTTACAAATCTGCACTTTTTTGTTTCGTTTTGTTTTGTTTTTTTTTTGCTTTTTTAGGTTGATATGTGATGACATGGATATTGCTTGGTTCATCGTCATGCTGTTGATTGGATTGTTGGATCAATTGGTAGGCTTCAAAATAACGTGTTTTATTGACAGGTGGCCTTAGCGGCACAATACTTTCATGCAAGCCATAGATCCATTTGCATATGTACTTGAAAGGTTTAAAATATAAAATTGGATGACCAAATGATCTCTAAATATGACATGCTTATAATCGAATCAAGCGTCTCGATGAGAAGAACTCAAGGAGTTCAAAACCGCTTAATTATGACATCATTAAGGCACTTTAGTGATTGATAAATGCTTAATGATCAAACAAATCACTATGAGCCGTCCAATGGAACACTCTGAGTTTGCCTAATATCTTCTCTATATTTACGGGGATGCATGTCACTCTCAAAATTTATAAATAGATCTCATATTCCCACATGATAAGGGCTTGGACCTTTGGGTCTTGGACTTTTGAAGGCTTAGATTCTGAGCTAAAAACTCAGAAGAGTGCTGAGACTGCTTGAAGCATCCCGAAACTACACACCGACACTATCACCGCCAAACCCTTGCCACCAAGCCGCCGATGCTAGACCTCTGCCTGACCAATGCCATTAGACATCTGTTTGTCATTGATGGGGCGTACAATGTGATAGATTAATGGCGAGCTAACATAAAACTAGCTAAATTTGAAATATGCTTAGGTTTTCTTTGATATAAAATTTATAACAATTCACTAATTTACCCAAGTATAAGTGCTGAATTAAGTAATAAAATGATAGCGTTGAGTGTCGAACCCACAAGAATGTGATTTGCAAAATTGCAATAAAACTATTAATGCTTACTCCAATTGTATTTATTTATCCAACTGAAATGAAAAGTTAATGATATTAAACATATATATTTAATCAAGATGGATATCTTACATAGAAATAATCTTTAATAAATAGATTTTTAGTTGGAAGAGAACTTGAGAATGAGATATATCCAAATAAGTCAAATTCAATTGGATTTGTAAAGGTTGTCATATGTTTGCTTGACCATATCAAAATAACAACAAAAACTCAAGGTTCACGTGGCCATATCAAAATGGTGAACAAAGAGATTTTGAAAGATTTAATATCTGCATGACCATATCAAAATAGCGAGACACAAATATTTAGGGGAACATTCGCTTGATCAAATCAAAATAGCAAAGAAGGAAGATTTAGATACTCACCTAACCAAATTAAACTAACGAGTATGATTTAAACTTGAATAAAAGGTCACTTTCAAGAAAGTAGATTTAAAGTTTTTAAATAAGATGCGACTTTCAAATGAAAAGATTTAATGGCTAGATTGAGAAAGTTTTAATTGGGTGCCAATTGTATTAATTTATCCTACTGAAATGAAAAATTATTCAATGTGAATTTTCCTGAGACACCTAATACTGCGGCGTTGGTTATGGGCACATCAGCACAGTGATGAACTACGGTGCTGACATCTTCGACGTTGCGGTGCTTGAAAATAGAGAAGGTCGGCACCGCAACGTTAAAATTTGGGCTTTGACGTTGATCAATACGGCGCTGCAGTGTTATCCTTGTCGGGGCTACGGTGTTGTCCAACACTTGTAATTTTTACTTTTTGTGTACAATTTCGGTAGGAATACACTAAAATAATATATTTGTATTGAATTTAATATAACTAAAATAGTATACAATTTACACTTATCAGCCAACCATCGTCAGGCCTATGTCCGACCTTCGTCTAGCATAGGCTACGGTCCCTCTGACCACCTTTGCTGGCTGACTACAATCCCTCTTGTAATAACCCAAAAATATAAAAAATTTTAACATTTGGATTTCTATTTAAACTGGAGCATTTTGGCATTGTGTTTTTGAGTGTTGCAATGCTAGGTTTGAAAGCACAATGATGCCAAAAATTATCGTTGAGGCATTTGAGTCTTTGTTTTATATTAATTCTTATTTTTAGATGCGACAATGCAACGTTGAATCATAGAGTTGTGATGCTAGGCCACTGACATTATATATATATGCTTGGCCGAGAACAAAAAGAAAGAAAAAGAAGGATAGAAGGGAGAAGAAGAGGAGAGAGAAGAGAAAGATCGTCATGGCTTTTTTGTTCGTCGTTCCTTTTACAAAAATTATTCTATTTATTGTAAGTAACTATTCTCTTATCTCTGTCTTCAATGATTTTAATTTCTACGGATTTTCTCCCTTATAAATCTATTAAAAATGCATTATCTTTTGATTTTGTGAGTTTTCATCATGTAACTTTTGATATATTATAGATTTGAGCATTCTAAATGATTTGATTTGAGTTTATTACATTTTCATCGGGTAAATATGTGTAAAGAAAATTTTGAATAAAATGAATAGAAAAAATATATACTGAAAATGGGTTAAAAAGTAATGTATTGTGCATTGAGATAATAATATTGGAATATGATTAGGTTGAAAAGCTTGATATGATTGATATGTATTAAATGATATATTGAATGAATAATGACCATTTGATATGTTAACCCCACACAATATCCTCAATATTTATTAATTCGCTGATGGAGTCATAAAGAGCTGAAAACTGATTGAGAGTTATAAGAAGTCGAGGCAATGGATTCATGTGATTCACTGATGGGAGTTATAAGACATAAATTGATTGGTAGTCATAACGAGAAAATTGATTGAGAGTCATAAGGGCATGATCATGATTAAGATACCCTTATTTAAATATCTAATACATAAAATAATGTTATCATTACTGATTTATGCTTTTAATATTTTATTATTATTATTATTAATATTGTACTAATATTGTTATTAATTATTGCTACTGATATTATACTAATATTGTTGTTAGTTATTGCCACTGATATTTTGCTGATGCTGTTACTGAGTATTATTAATGATACACTATTGATAATATATTAATAAAATAATGTGAAAGATTGAATGATAAGATTGGTTGAATCGTCTGAATGATAAGGATAGACTGATTTATAAATAAATGTGTAATTTCTTTTCAGTACTTGTAGATTATTTTATATTGATGTAGCTAGTCTTTTGTAACATGACTATTGTGTACATGATACCTATTTCATTTTGATGTTCAATTGAAATTGATAAGCTCTAATTAAATAGCTAAAATGAAAGACATACGCAAATTTTTATAAGAAATATTAAAAAAAAGGAGAATATTACCCATATATATCTAAGCACATTTATAGTTGAATTGAACACTTCGATGTGACAAAGCTAATGAGATAAAAATGGATCCAGTCCAACTATGAATAAGCTCGAATTAAGCACATAAAGAATTATTGGAAACACTGTGATATTAATTATGATCTAAATGATCTCCAAATCGAGTATGCTTATAATTAAATGTAGCATCTTAAATGAAAGACCACAAAATCACTCAATTCTAATATTATTAAGACACTTAAATGCAAAAAAATTGATCTTTCATTAAGGGAATTAATGCAGGCTGTCTATGAGACATTTTACAAATTTAGCTAAAATTACCAAAAGGCCAATCAATAAAACTATAAATAGACTCATATTATCCACATGAAGGAGAAAGAAGACCTTAAGTTGAAACTAAAGACAACATAGAGACTAAAGGTGTCAAAATTGATTTTCAGGTTAGGTTTGGGCCTAACTTAAAACAAACCTGCCTTAAATTGACCTAACCTGATGAGCTAAATGGGTCTCAAACTCAAACTCAAACCTGAGAGTGTGTGTGTGTGGGGGGGGGGAACGAGCAGATGTGAGAACAGGTAAGCACGAGGACGAGCTCGATGGATGAATGAGTAATGTACAATTGCGAGGATGACTCATGACTGCGATGAACGAGCGGATAATCGTGTGGGGGACAAGTCCGACTGCGCGACGAAAGAGTTAGTTTCAGGTTGCTTTTGGGTTTTTGGGTTGAATCGAACCTGATTTGAAATTGCAATCGGGTCAAAATATAAAACCCAAACTGTTTTCTGAACAGTTTGACTCAAACTCAAAATTTTTTGGTCAGATTCAACTCGAGTTTTTATGTCGTGTCAAATATTGACACTCCTAATGAAAACTTGAGGAATTCTATGGCTCACCCCATGTTTGATGCCAATAAATATTCTCATCAACAGCTATCTCCCGACCACTCTCACCAAACCAGTATTGCCCGTTCATTATCCCTAGAGCATCTCAACAGTCGTTACATGCCCAAGTATTGTTAATTGATCACCATATCCTGACCACAATCGCTTCACCACCATTGTCCACCCATGGTCACTCTATTGCTATCTCTTGATCAATGTTTCTTGACTTTTATCTCCTGATCATCGTCACTCGACAATAATCCTTCGACCATCTTCACCTGAGTATTGTCATTCGATTACTATCGCCCACCAACTTCAACATATCATTGCCAACAATAGTAACGCAAACTGCTGATGCACACCATCTTTTATAAGGCTGGTACATACTATTAGCACCAACACAAACACCAAACCAACCTATTTCATCGTATGTTGTTGTTCACAATGTGATGCACAATAATGCTAATAAGGCCAATATACACTACCAACATGAACTCCGACTCTTAGCATCAAGTCCAAAATTTATGCTGTAATTTTTAGTATCTAAGCTCCTCTTTCCAGAGGAGAATGATCCATGATACCATAAATAATCTCTTAAAGACAACTTTAATGTCTCAAGACTCTTAAAACTTCAACCAAGGAATTCATCATCCACGATTCATTTGTACTGTATTGTTTCGATATCTTCCTCAATTGTTGGGAATGATATCATTTGTAACATGCAACCTATACAAGCAGAATTATTTTAATTAAGTTTTTTTTTTCTTTTTTAAGATTTTTACTTAAAAACTTCATGCAGTATATTGCAACATTATTTATTTCTTTTATCAGAAAATGTGTTGAATCTTCATATAAAACAACGATATTAACTCTCTTTCTACTTACTTTCCATGAATTTTTTAGTATGTAATAATGAATAGCAAAATTCTCACTTAATTTTAATAATGATTCTTCCAATTTTAATTTAGCCCTTTTTCAAATGTACTTTAGATTCTTAACCTTAAGAAAATAACCTCTCTTTAATTATTGCGTCTCACGAATTCCTTCACCAAATTCACATTTCACGACTTATATGGCAAAAGTTGGAACTTTTATTACATCCAGTGAACGTACGCTCCTCTACGTTCGGTTTTAGGCCAAAAACGCGCAATACCGAGTACCGAGTACCGAGTACCGAGTTGTACCGAGTTTTTTGAAAAAACTCGGTATTGCGCTGTTTTGGTCTAAAACCGAACGTAGAGGAGCGTAGGTTCACCGGATAAAATAAAAGTTCCAAAGTTGGGCCCACTGCCCGTCCAATGACGTGGACTTATCGGACCAATTCTATGGCCCTTAAGACGTGCAGATTGCCACAGCGTCAACACATTTTGCATGCTCCCTCCCGAAGCTCTGCGGCAACTTCTAAGCCTTTATTTTATTTTGTTGAGCTCAAATCATAAATTCTTAAAATTATTTGCAAGACACAAAATAATTTGATTTATTATTTACCCCTAAGAATATAATTTTTTTAATAAAGAATTGCTTTGCCTTTGAATAAAATTTTTAAATTTTATTTGGGATTGTTTTCTTGTTGCTTCTTAAAATAATTTTTTAGTTAAAAAAATTATATTAAAAATTTTTATACTAAAAAGCTATTTTAGAAAGCAACAAAAAACATTCTCAAATAAAGACTAAACTTCTTTTTGGACGGCTTTCATATTCCTACTTAAAGTAATTTTCTAGTACAAAAATTATAACTTTTATACTAAAGAGTTGCTTTAAGGAATAAGAAAGCTATCCCAAATGAAAACTTAGGAGGCTTCATTTGGGATGTCATTCTTACTGCTTCTTAAAGCAACTTTCTAGTACAAAAAATAAAAAATTTGTATTAAAAAGTTATTTTAAGAAACGATAAGAAAGGCGTCACAAACAAAATCTTAACTTATTTATTGAATGAGTTGAACATTATCACGAGCAGATCAATTATATTCAACCATAAATGGTATTGATGTTCATATACATCATATATGAAATAATTCTATCATGCATAACATTCTCAAATAAATTTTCACGTGCATAGTACTATGGGAATATTATTGTTTTGTCATTATTCAAATAGTTATAAAACAAATATATTAATTTCTTGAATGCCAAATGGAATTCACCATCATCGATCAACACAATCACCTAAATTGTTTTGTGATTATATCATTGTTCTTCCTCTTCTTTCGTTTCCTAATCAATATTATGATATTTTATTTTATTTTTGTTTGAATGAAGTTCATAAATTTAATGTGAGAATCAGCCTCCTAAATTATGTATTCATGTACTAATATTTTGGAGTCATCTAGTTTAAGAGAAGGTGAAATAACTTTTATTATTTATGTTATTTCTTCTTGATAATGGTATTTTTATTGGTCTTCATTAATCTAGCAAGCTCTACAACTATGGAGTATAATATTTATTATGTTCCCCTACTTTACAAACTATCAATTATTCACATTCAACCCACCGCGGGTTGTCTTGGTGGTGAAGAACTGGCTGGCCAAAGGCCAGGTACCGAGTTCGAATCCCTTGGCAATTCGTGACAGCCTTAAGTGTCGGCCCGTGTAAATGGTGTGGGTTGCATGCTAGGTCGACCGGGTTATCCCCTAACGGGGATGATCTGTTTTTATATATATTATTCACATTCATCTCTTTGTATAATACATCTTTTAAGGAAAAAAAGAAAGAAGGATAATGCTCAAATTCAAGTGGCTCATGATGATGAGGCTTTATTTGGGACAATTTTATTATTATTTTAAGAAGCAACTTTTTTAGTATAAAAAATTTATATTAAAAAAAAAAACTTGTACTAAAAAATAGTTTCATAAAGATGTAAGAAAGCTGTCACAAACGAAGCCTAATATTAAATCATCTTCCATCATTATTATATCAATTAGATTTGAGTAATAATATCACATTCTATCCATTATAATCTAACTCAATAATCTCATGCAATATCGTCAAAATAATAATTTAAGGTTCTTATTCATTACCACATATTTCATTATATATGTATAGCCTTAATTTCATTATCATTTATGCTTTATTAGGGATAACTTCGTTACTACTTTCTAAAGCAGCTTTCTAATACAAAATTTTTGAGTTTAAGAAATTTTTGCAATAGAAAGCTGCTTTATAAAACGGGGAAGAAAGTTGTCCCAAACAAAACTTTAGATCCCTATATTTATCATGTTTACTTAGAATCTATTAGAATGATTAAATACTATAAATGGAGCATATGACTCATGTTGT
Source organism: Dendrobium nobile (assembly GCA_022539455.1). Taxonomy (NCBI): domain Eukaryota; kingdom Viridiplantae; phylum Streptophyta; class Magnoliopsida; order Asparagales; family Orchidaceae; genus Dendrobium; species Dendrobium nobile. The sequence continues at coordinate 9,920,148 of CM039729.1, forward strand.
AAACATATGCAAAAAGAGGACACAAATCTATAGTATTCTAATAAAATTCAATTTCATTAGTTTTATATATTCCTCTAAATAATTATTTTGATTGTACCCATTTCTATTACAAATGGAATTTCCTAAAATTTTCACGTTAAATATTTCAAATATCTCATGCCTAATCATGCCCATTATAATCGGCTTTCGACCTAATGTTTATTTTTAACAATATTTTATTTAGTAATTCCTTGAACAAATAATTGCCTCCATATAAAATGATTCATTTCAAATAATTTTTATTTTTTTTTTTATTTTGAGAGAAGGAAATCTTAAACTCACACAAATCTTTTTGATTGGAAGCCAAAGCTCCCAACCAAGAGCCCCTTCAAATTTAATTCTTTTTTTAATAAGATAATTTTTTTTAAATAAACTTTTATTCCAACAAAAAGGACGATTCAATCATTGGCATAAAGAAATAAAAGCCCAATACAGTGAAAGATAACAATTAAAAAGGTCAAAAGGCAAAATCAGGCAGCAAAGTCCAACGAGCTCAGTAATTGGTAAAGACTTCCAACCACTCCAAAACCAGGTATGGACCATCCAAAGGAGGGAAAGAGCATAACACTGTCAACAAGCCAAATCACCACCATCATGGAGAGCTCCAAAAAAAACACCACCAAAGGTTTCCAAAGAATCACGGATCCGGAGTGGTGAGCCCCAACCACATCATCGCCTAAATAGAACATATAAAATCGAGAAAACAACATATAATAAGCAAACAAGGGACGCACTACAAAACAAAAAAGCAAGCAAGCTATTTATTGGATTTCCGCTTTCTACGTTTACTAACCCCATTTCATCAACCTCCGAAGAGGAAGCGGATGAGCATTCAAGCAAATCTATTTGCATCCTAAAACTCTCACCCGAGCAGACACCCACATGTGAAACCAAAGCCTCATGTGAAATTAAATTAACAGAAATCTCAATAAGACAGCCAGATAATTGAACAGTAGGCGTCACCGGGGTAAGAACTGAAGGAACTACAACACAAGCATAAATCTAATCAGTAGGGAGAACATACACAGCCAAAGCATCAGAGTTTAGGTGAGAGATAGAATGAGCCGAGCAAGAAGACTCCTGGCCAACAACCCAATTCAACTCACAGGCAACAAAATCCTCTCCCTTCGAACAGTCCACGACCAAAGGGGTTGAAACAAACGTTGGGGAACAAATGGTATGAAAACCACCATCACTTAAGGCCTTAGGAGCACCCTAACAAACTAAGTTAGAAACATCATTACCGATCAAAGGGACAACCACATCAGGAGACAGGGAAACCGGCTCAACAGGCAACAATGCATCACAAACAGGATGAACATTCTCATGAAATTAACCTCAGAAATAGACAAATTACACTTAGCTACAGCCAAAGTCTTATCAGGTAACACATCTACAGTAACCGCAGGATTAACAGCTAAATGGGGATGTAAAATCAGACAACTAGCATTAGAGTGGCCCAAGCTTTGCAATGGAAACAATAAAATAGAAAATCTTTCATAACCACCTGTTGAATATATCCCATCTTCTCAGAACCAAGCCACACATAGTCTGGATAACGCCTAGTAACATCTAACTCCACTAGAATGCGAGCGACCGGAGGCAATGTTCTAATTGATGTGGCATTATCGGTATGCAGAGGCCGACCGAAAAAGGTACCGAGACCATGAAGCACGCGAGGGTAGAAAAGGTGCGGACGCAAATTAGGGAAATAAATTCAAATAGGGATAACAATGGATTCGACATTGATATCAAAATGGGGAGATCACTTAAACAATTTTATATAGCAATTGTTAAAGAAGTAAGATCGGTGTGAAAAAAATGCGACAATAGCCTGGGTCCTTCATGAGCTTAATATAAATATTCTTCGAGTTAAGCAACATAATAGAAAAATCTCCGTTCAACTTAAGATGGAAAAAAAAAAATTTAAATTGAATCTAGCGCCGGACGACAATCAGAAAATTTTCCAATCAACACAAACTCAAATCCAGAGAGAAGGAAGACCATTACAGGTAGGGGTGTCAATTCGGGTCAACGGGTCGGGTTTGGGTCGAACCCGGAACTTACTCGGCACTGTTCGGGTCAACCCGAACCCGACCCATTTTTAAAAACGGGTCAGGTTTCTGGACCCGAACCCGACCCGATTCGGGTCCGGGTCAACCCGACCCGATACGAATGACCCGGGATTGACCCAAAATTGCTAATTTCCGGGTCAAAATCGGGTCAATCTCGGGTTTTCGGGTCAAAAATGATTTTTCGTGTCACTTTCGGGTCAATTTCGGGTTGGCGGGTCAACCCGAACCCGACCCGATTTTTAAAACGGTTTGATTTCATGAACGCGAACCCGACCCGTTTCGGGTTTGGGTTGACCCGACCCCGAATTTTTCTGGGTCGGGTTCGAGTCGTGTCAAAAATTGACACCCCTAATTACAGGAGGTGACTTTAAGATCAAGAAATTCCGGCGGGGAAGAAGACCCCGACAAAACCTCCCGAAAAGAATGAGATTTCACCTTATCGTCCAAAAAAATCGGGATCATGAGCTAATTAATAGCCATATCCACCAGAAAAATGAACGAGGAAGAGAACACAAGAAAATCGAGAGAAACTAGGATGAGATTACCCATATGGCAGCCACGGAACGCGGATGAAGACGGAAAACCCTAAAGCTCTCCACTAACATATTGGCGCTATGTTTTTTAATGATAATTATGAATTATAATGTCACTAAAGATTAAGGATGTCAAAATGAGTTGATGGGTTAGGTTTGGGTCTAATCTGAAATTGACTCGACAAGAATTCAATCAATCTGAACTCGACCTATTTAATAAACGGATCAAAAACATGAACTCAAACCACTAGAAACATGAATGATTCAATTCGAACCAGACCCATTAGCCTGTTTTAATTAAAAAAAATTTATATAAATTGTTAACTCTAAAACTTATGATATTTGATAAAAAAAATAATAAGATCAAGCCCAAATTAAAAAAATAATAATAAGAATATATTAAATGAGTTAATTTTGAGTCAAAAAAAAAAAATTTCGATTCATATTCGAAGATTTTTGAATTTCATTTCAATATCATAAAGAAAAGAAAATTAATGTTCATATAAAACAACCACTCTTATTTGAATAGTTTAAGACTTTAAGGCTTATTTGATTTGAACGAATTGAGAAAAAAGTTTAAATAGAAAACAAAAACAAAAAAAAAACGAAAATAGAAACGACGAAGCAATGAAATTTAAAACATTTTAACTAATAAAAAAATATTTTTGTTTAGTTTGAAAGGAAGGTTAAATTTTTAAAAGGAGCAGATTTTTTTTTTTTTTAGTTAAGGACAAATTTTAAAAAGGAGCGTATTAAATCTCATATTAACGAGATGTTTAATACAAAATTTAAAAATAATCAAATTAGTCAAATAAAATAGCGCATTGAGAATGCATCAAAATTTGAATGCGGTATTTTAATTAACGTATTCAACTCAAACAGAAAGAGAAAAAATAGGCAGAAGATATATATTAGATATATTAGATATACATAATTAGATATATTAGATATATTAGATATTACTAAATATCTTATATTTTTAATAAATATATTTTAGTATAAATTAACATAAATACTTAAGTTGATAAACATAAATTGATATATATAAATAAGTAGTTAATATATGTACACGTTAGAGAATTTGTAGGGAATACGCGTAATAAGATAATTTGTAAATTCCTTTTTTATTTTTTATTTTTGGTTTCTAAAGAAGCCGTAATTTTTTTTTTCCCAGTTTTTAGAGAAACCATAAATCGTTTTTACGATTTCTTTAAAATTGTGATTTATTTTTACTTTTCTGCACGTTAAATTTAATATTCATTAAACTTATTTAATCAAGAGCGGATTCAGCTTCTTTTTTCAGGGTGGACAGAACTTCAATTAATCATGCATCATCAATAATAATAACGAAAATTAAATAAAATAAAATAATAACATCCAATAGTAATAATAATAAAAATAAAATAAAAAATTTAATCAACATATAATGCTATCAATTTTATAGGAGGAAATTTTTATCATTTATCTTCCTATTACATATTGGGAATGCCGAATGAGATTGGGAACAAGATGCATGCGAAACGGTGACGTTGAACGTCGAATCCGTGAATCGTGAAAACGGCTGCGAAGTGAGAACTCGCAAGATGAGCAACTACGCTTAGGATGATAATATTAGGAAAAAAATATTCTTTTGAGGGAGGGGGGAATATGAAAATGCCCCCGCTAGTATATTTTTATTTTTATTTTTTATCCCGACATCAAGGAGGATCCTCCCATGTCTTTAACTAAAAGGTTTATTATATAAAGGAGCGCATTAAGCCCCATAATTAGCAAGAGTATGTTTAATATAAAATTTAAATTGAAACAAATTTGTCAAATGAAATAGCATATTTCTTTAAAACCGCAATTTATTCTTTGGATGTAAAAAAAGGAATGCAATGTTAAAAAAAATACAATGTAAAAGAATTATTTTGATATTATTTGGATGTAAAAACAATGCAAGTCAATGTTATTTTTTATTTGGTATGAAGTAAAATGAATGGACTGTAAATTCTAATAATAGTAATGACGATGGGCGATCGTGATAGTGGCGAATGAAGGTGGCCGACAAAGGTGGTGGCAAACGTCAGGTAGCGACTATGGTGGTGGCTAACGTGTGGTAGGGGTGATGGCGGCAATCTTCAACAGATGGCGGCAAAGAATTTTCATAATGGCATGTGTTGATATAAAAATTTAAAAAAAAAATCATGATGTAATTTTCATGGTCACGTCAATCGAGCTATTGAACTTTGCGGCATGCAATCGATGAATATTTGAGCTTAATAATTGTTGAGCTGTGAAGCTTAAGGCTTCGTTTGGGACGGCTTTTTTATTGTTTTTCTAAAACGGAGTTTTAGTACAAAAATAAATAAATTTGTATTAAAACTCCGTTTTAGAAAGCAGTAAAAAAGCCGTCCCAAACGAAGCCTAAATTTGGAATATTTTACTCTATATTTTTCCTATCCAAAATTTCTTTTTTAGAAAGAGAGGGGCGATATTGTCATTCATCTAAAAAATTAGAACTGTTGTTTATATAATGAAATCTACAGCTATTATAATAAGCTATAATCATCAATTAATTAGACTTGCATAAAATCCTAAGTTTTTCATTTTGTAATCTTTTTCTCTATTTTGTATTTTTTTCTCTGTCCGCATTTATAAATTTTTAAATATTTTTCAACATTAATGGTAACAAGAAAGCTTATTAAAAATTGATGAAAATTAATGAGTGCATGTCTATATTATATTTAATTTTGAGATAATTTTTAATATATTAATATATTTAATATTTACTTATATTATATTTAAATTTATAATTCATATTAAAATATTATTAATAATAAGTTATTTTAAATAATATATATAATAATTTGATTTTAAAATAATATATAAATAAATATAATTATTTAAATATTAAATATATAAATATACATAAAATTTTTAATACATGTATAAATCTTCCATAGTTTGTTTTTCTTTAATTCTCTCACATTGCATTAAAAAACCGTTACATTCTCCAATTATCAAGGATATTTTCCTTCCCTTCAAATTAGGCTGCAATCCATTTTAGATCGGATGATTAATATCTGAACAAGGAGAAATTAGTACTTATGGTCGTTAGATTATTCGGAGATAAATCATGATACGTCATATTACCTAATACAAAATGGAACACAACAAAGGTACATAACAAAATAATGATATGAAGTATCCTGATTCACCTCCGAACTAAATCCTGTGACCGCACAATAATTTCTCCAGAAGGAGAAACTCATATTAGTCAGAATTTTTATATGGGAAAATTTTAAGACTAATCATAATTATAAATTATATTAAGAGTTTAAACATGTTTAAAAAAATTTAAAAATAGGCAAAGTCATGTTTAACGGGCGACTTACTAGTCGTAAGCATTCAAAAAATTAAAAAAAAAATAAATAAAATAAAAAATAAAAGTACTGTAGCAAGTTGCATGTTTAATGGGCGACTAGCTACTGTAAAATATTATTTTTATATTAAATTATTTCTGAAATTTTTATTTTTTAATTTCTAACTAATAAGGACAAATAAAAATTTGATATATTAACATAAGTTTGCGCGTTTTATCCACCGCTCATCTTAGCATTTCCAAAAAATATTTAATATAAAAAAAATTTAATTTTGAATTTTAGTGATATTTTTAAAGATTTAAATCAAATAAATTTACTAGTATTCATAAAAGTAATTACTTTAATTGATGAAAACATTTAAAATATTTTTAATATTTTAGAATAAAATTTATTTACTTCAAATTTATATATTTCTAATGCGGATAATTCTAAAAAAAAAAAATTAAATAAAACAAATATTTGTTTGAGAGAAAAATAAGGAGAAAAGACTATTGACTCAAGCACGGAAGAATATATTAAATGAGCTGAGATGAGCGGTGGAATGAAGTAGCTTAAACGAGAATAATGCGCAAACTTATGTTTTTATTTGTCCGTATTAGTGAGAAATTAAAAATTTAAAATTCTCAGAAATAATTTAATATAAAAATAATATTTTACCGTATCAAATTGCCCGTTTAATGGGTGACTTACTACAGTAATTTTATTTTTTTTATTTTTTTTAATGCTGACTAGACTAGTAAGTCGCCCGTTTAACGGACGACTTTTCCTATTTTAAAAATTTTTAAACATGTTTAAATTTTTAATACAATTATGCTTAGTCTTAAAATTTTCCCTTTTTATACATGGCGAAAGCATAGCAGTTTGAGGCACGTATACTACAAAGACAGAGTCAACTAATTTCTTACAGGTGGAATGCAACGAACCCGAAATCCATTAAATACTAAATAGTTTATAGTTCATCCATTACTTCACCCGAATTAAGAAAGAATGGTTAAACTCAAAAGTGAAACAGCGAATTCCCACAAAGGCGCGTCATTTTTTTCCACCTTGCTCCACTTCTGCAACTCTTATAAAGCTCCACCTCCTCTGATCAATCGCCATTCAAAAGGCTCTCAACACTTCTCATCTTCTCCTTCATCAACTTCGTCTATTTCCTGCAATGGCGTTGTCTACCTCTCTAACGGCCGCCAGATGGCTTTCTGTCCAACCGGCGCTCTTACCTAGCGCCGGCTGCCGGCGTCAGGTATTGTTAATACGCGACAGATCCCACCTTTCTCCATTTTCCTTTGTGGGCTTGCACAAAATCCAGCCTTTTTTATCTTTTCATTTTCTGTTTCCCTTTTCGGCCTATCTTCTTCCAAACAAAATTCAATTTTTTTTTTCAGGTTTATTTGAGAGCAAGTAGTGGTGATGGGGATCAGAAGATTGCGGTTAGGGAAGATAAGAGTAGATGGAGGATTGATTTCACAGGAGAGAAGCCGGAGACTCCGTTGTTGGATACCATCAACTTCCCCATCCACATGAAGAATCTATCAGTTCATGTACTCATGATTTCCATTTGGAAACTATTTTTCTTTCTCCTCTTCCTTCCCTTCCTTCTTCATGAAATTTGTTGCCTTCTATATAGGAGTTGGAGCAGCTTGCCGCAGAACTGAGAGCTGAAATAGTGTACACTGTGTCTAAAACTGGCGGGCACCTGAGCTCTAGTCTTGGAGTGGTGGAGCTTGCTGTGGCTATTCATCATGTGTTCGATGCTCCTGATGACAAGATCATCTGGGATGTTGGCCATCAGGTCTGGATGGGTGAACTATTCATTTTTTTTTTAATCTCGGATTGTTGTGTGGATTCGCATAGTTTGAGCAAGAAAGATTCTTTTTTTGCAGGCATATCCGCATAAAATATTGACAGGAAGGAGATCAAGGATGTTAACCATGAGAAAGACATCTGGGCTTGCTGGTTTTCCAAAAAGAGAAGAGAGCATCTATGATGCTTTTGGGGTTGGCCATAGCTCTACAAGCATTTCTGCAGGACTTGGTATTTTAGCTGTGTTTTATCAAAGTTAATGTGATGTCTTTATGATCAAAGAGGGGCTAATTGTTGTTTTTACTGCTCTGGATGTGCTTATAGGAATGGCGGTCGCGAGGGATTTGTTGGGCAAGCAGAACCAAGTCATCTCTGTAATTGGAGATGGAGCTATGACAGCCGGACAAGCTTACGAGGCTATGAACAATTCAGGGTTCTTGGATTCCAATCTTATAATTGTGCTCAATGATAACCGGCAAGTATCTCTGCCGACGGCCACACTCGATGGACCTGCAACTCCTGTGGGAGCTCTCAGCAGAGCCCTCTCCAAGCTTCAGGCTAGCACCAAGTTGCGAAAACTCAGGGAAGCCGCAAAGGTGGTAACTTTGTTTTGTAAATGTTCTAATAAATTAATTTTAATTTTAAGCTCTACAGATTCCTTCTAATGAGTCAAAACTAAATCATCAGTTTTTTTATTTTTAATTTTTAATAAGTGTACTCATTTTAGATATCTTGAGTATGTTCAGAGTGATGGTGAAATAGATGGAGGTATTATTAGTAGAATTCAAGTTGGATGGTTGAAGTGAAGGAATACTTTTGGGTTGTTGTGTGATAGAAAAGTGTCACTCTATGGAAAATTTTATAAGATGGTGGTGAGACATGCAATGCTTTATGGCGTAGAATGTTGGTCATTAAAAGAGAAGCATAATATTAAGTTAAGTGTTGCTGAGATGAGGATGCTCGGGTGGATGAGTGGATTTACTCTTAGAGACAAGATATGAAACAAGCATATCCTTGAAAAGGTTGAAGTAGCTCCAATGACAGATAAGATTTGAGAGAGTCGCTTTAGATGATTTGGTCATGTAAAATGGCGGCCTTCCAATGACCCTATTTAGGAGAATAGATGTATTAGATTTGTCCTATGTTAGGAAAGGTAGAGGTAGACTTAAAAAGACTTGATTAGACAATATTAGAAATGACCTTCCTTTATTAGATTTATATGAGAATTTGACTATTAACACGACATAATGGAGAAAAAGGATTCATATAGCCAACCCCGCGTAGTGGAATAAAGGCTAGACGTTGTTGTTGTTGTTGTTGTTGTACTTTTTAATAAGCATGTTTTCTGATTACAAGCAACCAAACGGGCTTTTACATGAATCTGGCATAGCTTTCTTTACTATGTTGGAAGTTAGACGGAAGAAAGAATTTCTTGCAAGGTAGAAAAACTTTGAAGTCACTTTCATTATGTAGTTAATGGATTCAAACCATAGACTTGTACTTTGAGATCAAAGCAAATATCACTCAACTAGTGGTTGATGATTTATGTAGTTAATGCATGTAAATAATGGGCAAATTCTATGCAAATATTTCTGAGTTTTTTCTATCTTTATGGACTTTTGGGGAATTTGGAACTAACTTATCTTGTATTCAGTATTTCATTAATGATCAGAGCCCTACATTAGGTACCCATACCCACACTCACCCATGTACCCACCCATACCCAATGGGTATGGGTGGGTATGGGTACGCCCATGACCTTATGGGTGGGTACTAAATATCGAGGGATAAATTGATTTACATTGCTAATTACCGTATATCTTACTTATACTACTGCAATCATCTTTATGTATTGTGCAGCACTTAACCATGATATGAGTACGATAAATTTTGATATGCGGTTTGAAAGTTTGCCATCATAGCAAATGACAACAAGCCTCAAGGCCATCAGTCCGTGGCAGACTGCGTTCAAAAAACATGAAAAGTGGGTGGGTATAGGTGGGTACAAAATCCCGGAAGTCACCATGGGTGGGTATGGGTGGGCGAAGCCCGTCCGAGTAAAACATGGGTACCCAATGGGTACCCAACCAGGACCTCATGTAGGGCTTTGTTAATGATATTTCCTTCCTAGCTTATAAAAAAACTGAATAAATATTGTTCAAAATTATTCTATCTATCTATATATATAATTTATGGATGTGGATAAGATCAACAGAAATTTTACCTTCCTTCAGTATTAAAAAATGTTAAGCGTGTAACACATGGGCGAGTGAATTCCACTCCAGCTTCGTAGATCAGGCCAAAAAATAAAATTTGAAGAAAGAATTAGTGAACTCAAAAGATGATGCTTCCCTATGCCAAATTTTCTGAAACATTTTCATTGATTTCTGTAACAAAACATGTGCTTTCTCTTATAATTTATATTATTTGAGCAGAGCATCACAAAGCAGATTGGAGGACATGCACATGAAGTCGCAGCGAAAGTGGATGAGTATGCAAGAGGGATGATTAGCGCGTCAGGATCTTCGCTGTTTGAGGAGCTCGGATTGTATTACATAGGCCCCGTCAATGGCCATAACATAGATGATTTGGTGACAATATTTGAGAAGGTGAAGTCTATGCCTGCTCCTGGTCCAGTTCTCGTCCATGTTGTTACAGAGAAAGGAAAAGGATACCCCCCTGCCGAGGCTGCCGCTGATAAGATGCATGGTAAATTTTCACTTCTTCCCTCAGCTCGGTTTATAATCATTTATCAATCTATCATTTTTTATTTTGCGACTGATTCTTCTTATAATTCCTTATCATTTTCTTGTAGGTGTTGTTAAATTTGATGCAAAGACAGGGAAACAAGCCAAGCCAAAGCAGGCCACTCTTTCATACACTCAATACTTTGCAGAATCACTTATAAGTGAAGCTGAAGAGGATAGTAAGATTGTGGCCATCCATGCTGCTATGGGAGGAGGAACAGGACTTAATTATTTTCAGAAGAAGTTTCCTGAAAGATGCTTTGATGTTGGAATTGCAGAACAGCATGCTGTGACTTTTGCTGCAGGTCTAGCTACTGAAGGTCTCAAGCCTTTCTGTGCTATATATTCATCTTTCCTTCAACGAGGCTATGACCAGGTATAGCCAAAGTTATGAATTTGAAGAATTGCACCTGCATAAATCGTCACATTTTAACAAACTTATATGGATGTTTGTGCTTCAAGGTGGTGCATGATGTAGATTTACAGAAGCTACCCGTGCGCTTTGCGATGGATCGAGCGGGACTTGTCGGTGCTGACGGACCAACACATTGCGGAGCATTCGACATCGCATACATGGCATGCTTGCCAAACATGATTGTGATGGCCCCAGCTGATGAAGCTGAGCTGATGCATATGGTTGCAACAGCAGCGGCCATAGATGACAGACCAAGCTGCTTCAGATTTCCAAGAGGGAATGGAGTTGGAGTTCCCCTTCCTACTAGAAACAAAGGCACTCCTCTTGAGGTAAAAATCTTCATGAACTTCTCTTGGTAAGTGATTCTTAAGCTAAGTAGTATTTTGCCTTCGATTATAGATTGGAAAGGGGAGAATTCTTGTCGAAGGAACTCGAATTGCGATTCTTGGATATGGATCCATTGTTCAGAACTGTTTGACGGCTGCAAAGAGCTTAAAAGATCATAATGTTTCAATAACTGTGGCTGATGCTCGATTTTGTAAGCCTCTTGATGTGGATCTCATAAGAAGACTGGCAAATGAGCATGAGTTTCTAATCACAGCTGAAGAAGGTTCTATTGGAGGTTTTGGATCTCATGTTACTCATTTCTTAAGCTTGGATGGCCTCCTTGATGGGCATCTCAAGGTATAAACTCTCCCCTAAAGTTTTAGGCTTCGTTTGGGACGGCATTCTTACTATTTCTTACAACATCTTTTTAGTATAAAAATTTTAAATTTTCTACTATAAAACTAATTTAAGAAGCAGTAAGAAAGCCGTCCCAAACGAAACCTTAATTCATCAAGAATGGTTATTGATACACCATCTTAAATCTTTAATATTACTGAATCTCCTCTTCTTTCCCTTCTACTGTTGCAGTTGAGATCATTGGTTCTTCCTGATAGATACATAGACCATGGAGCCCCACAGGATCAGATTGATGAAGCAGGGCTCTCTTCGAACCATATCGCAGCGACGGTTCTATCCCTCTTAGGGAGGCCAAAGGAAGCTTTGCAATTAAAGTGAAGTGTGGGAAATTTAAAAATGAGGAAAGAATGAAGAACCAAGCGGTCTGATTCTGTACTCTTATTGGTCCCAAAAGAGACATCAAACTCTCCCAAGGCTTTTGGTTCTTCTATCTTCCATTGGTGAAGATATTGGGAGACGCAATATAGGGTGTTTTCTTTGTTGTTTTATCTCTGTATCTGTTCTTATGTTAGTTGGGATCAGTACAAGCCTTCTTATTTGTATATTCTTCATTTGTCTTCTTGCATTGTTCTTAAGACTTTGTAGATAGTTAGTATATTGGAAAGTTCCTTCAACTTGGAATCATTCTTACTTCCAATGCTATCATGTTTTCTGTTTTGTTTCTTTAATTTGGAAATAAAAAGGGTGGAAAATGAAAAATCTTTCTTTTCAAGATAACACGCCTTATTATTATTATTATTATTATTATTGTTGTTTTTTTTTTATGAATATGAGTGAGAATTTGATGAAATTATTCTGTGCGGATGCCGAACGTCGTCCGGAGATTAACCAGAATGTGTTACGTCACCTCTGCTCGGTACCACAACTTGGTACCGCTCATTACCGAGCTCTATAACGTTGACGTGGTGTATTCTGGTTGGTCTCCGAATGATGAACTGCATTCGGCGTCCGCACAGAATAATCTCTCGACAATTTGAGACGTTTTCTCCTTCCAAAAACTGGTATTGACTTGCGCAGCAGCAAAGAGAAAGATTATTGGTTGAGTTGCTTTTGTTGCTAAAATAAATGCTTAATGAAAAAATTAGGAGAAAAACGAAATCAAATGTAACATTGTTTTTGACACTAAATTATTAATAGGATAAACTTTAAAAGAGAGCTCAGACTATTCATATATGATCAAATTAATTTCATAGTATCATATTAATCTCTTGATTATATAAAAATTGATCTAAAATGACTTTTCATGCTAAATTGGGTTCAATTTTCTGTCACAATTATAATGCATGGGGGAACATTTGGATTAATTTTGTATATTTGAGAGACTAAAGTTTGTTTGGGACAGTTTTTTATCGCTTCTTAAATCAGCTTTTTAGTGCAAAAATTAAAATATTTGTACTAAAAAGCTGCTTTAATAATTTTTGTACTAAAAAGTTGATTTAAGAAGCGGTAAAAAACCTTTCCAAATAAAGCCTAAATTAGACCAATGTGATACTATAAAAGTAAATTGGTCACACACGAATAGTTTACGAATATTTTGAATTATTTTCATTATTGGAGTTTCAAGACAAATGCTTATAAAAGGTGTCTTTAGTCAAAGGCAATTTTTATATGGATAATATTAAAAATCAAAGCTCTGTCTCATAAAATTCCAATTACTTTGGACAATGCTTAGTCATAAAGATCCAAATAGCTTTAAGATATTCCCTTGTTCTCTTAGCCATGCTCGCATTAATGTTCAAGCACTATAATTCTTTTTATTTTATGTTTTTTAAGTGACAGATTGACAATCTCCCATCCACCCAAATAAATATGCAGCACAGTCTTCGCAGTAGTGCTATGAAGTATTTAAGACACTAATGAACTATGAACGTGGAGGGTGGGAGAAGAAATTTTCAATAATAGATTTTAAAATTAAAATTTTTTCGTGATAGAAAGGTGCTTTAGAAAGCAATAAGAAAGCTCTGCCAAACGAAGCCTATGAATCCATTTCAGACAGATGTTGTAGTTTTTAATAAAAATGGTTATAAAACTGCTATGAAGAAAGTAATTTTTTAAAAATTGATATAGAAAACAGATGAAAAATCAGTGATCAAACAAAAATTATGATTATTGTCTGTAAGGCAAAGCAGTAAGAAAGTTGTCTGAAATAAAGCTTAAGAATTCGTTTGGAATGGGTTTTTACTATTTCTTCAGACAACTTTTTAGTATAAAAATTTTAATTTTTATACTAAAAAAATTATTCACCAGCCAATTTATTAATAATGAAAGAGATAATTTGTTTTCAATACAATCAATTGTTATTATAAAATCATAAAAAGAATGATAAATTATCAAAAAAAATATTAAAAAATCATTTGATTTAAGGATGTGATATATATATATATATATATATATATATATATATATATATATATATATATATATATATATATATATATATATATATATATATATATAATTTTTTTTCACTATTTTGCAATGCTTTAAAAATCAGATCGGACCGATTGATTCGACCGGTTCAACCGTGAACCGGTCACAAATAGATGGCAGGAATTCTCATTTAGTGCATGGAGAGACATATAAGCAATGCTCTATTAAAATTCTGCACTTGTTTTGATAGTGGAGCTCAAACTTTCCCCTTATCAATTAATGCCAATGCATTTGTTTCAATGGAGAGATGAGATGCATGCATTTTAAAATCCCAATCAAAGTTGTAAATGTTGAAATTTTTATTTTTTTTAATGACTCACTGCACCATTCAGTGGATAATTGTATTATAATAATGTAATTTAAAAAAAAATTATTATACCTATTTATTTATGATAATATTTAATAGAAAATTCCAATATAATATTAATAATGAATGATGGAACAAATATTTCTATTTCATATAATATAAAAACTCATTTGAAAGAAAGGAAGAAAATGATGGTATGTTGATGATCTATCCTTTAAAAAAAGCTAAGGCAAATTTTTTTACTAGAATTTTAATTTCAGAAGCAATAAAAAAGTCAATCCCAAATCAAGCCTAATTTCATATACTATGTATGTTGACAACTTGACATCTCTCTTTATGTGTTAATTTTTGTAAATTTTTTTAATTATTATTCATAGAATGAAGTAAGGGGATCGAAAGGATGAGGCTTCATTTGAAATAATTTTCTTAATTTTCTTATTGTTAAAATAGTTTTTGGTATAAATTTTTTTTAAAAGCAACAAAAAAAAGTTATAGTCAAATAGAGAAATTAAAGTAGTGAAAAAACTTAATTGGCCTAAATAAATAAATTTTCAAAACATTTCAAGTTCAAAAATATCAAAATGATTGTATTTGTAAATTAAAAAAAAATTATTATTTGATTGTACATCTAAATAATTTTATAACATTCAAAGAGCTCAAACTCCAAATTGCATGTTCCCTAATTCAGAATAGATATCATAAATTTGAGTTTGGCATATGGCCTAATCAAATTTTATCTTGCTTTATGTGCATAAATTGATTTGTAACTAACAATATTTTATTTTATGGGCAAATTGATCTCAAATTTATTTGTAACTACTTTTGTGTCTTGCTATAACATAGTATTTTTTATATTTTAGATAGATTTGATTCCTTAAAATTATAAATTAAAAAATATTTTCCATTTGTTATTTCTATTTTATTTGATATTATTTATTATATAATTATAATAATGAATCATAAATAGAAGGGAAAGGCATCTTGCTACTCTATGAAATCATATCACTTATGTTTTGTTCAGGATAATTTTTTTATTTCAATGTTTTTTTTAGATCATGATCATAATTTTTTTTTTTGGTCAATTTTTTTTTGCTACTTTCAAAAAAGATTTATACTAAAAATCTATTTTATATAATAGCTTTCTTTAAAAAAAAGTTACTTTCTTGATAGCAATTTTAAATCATCTTTATAAAAAGTTATAGTAGTTTTAGGTTTTATTTGGGATAAATTTTCTTACTTCTTCATAAAACGGCTTTTTAGTACAAAAATTTTAAATTTACATTAAAAATTTATTTTAAAAAACAGTAAAAAAGCTACAATAAACGAAGCCTTAAACGAACTCTTAGTCATTCAAAACCTTTGGAGTCAATCCTTTGAACATAATCCCTCAATTGAATTGTTGAAATCATTTTTTATTTGAAGAACATTTCAATCATTTAAATACATTACAATTTTGCTCAAGCTAGAGGACATAGAGGAAAAGAAGAACAAGTGTACATCATTATTATAGAAAAAAAAACATGGGAATGCCTATGTCATTTCGTTCAGTCTCATCAAAGAGTTGTTTGTCGATTGATAACTTTGCACTTATCATGTACTATTGTGAATCTCAAACATCCTTTAACTTATACCCCACAAAGATTATTACGTGCAGAGTTTAAACGTAAAAAATAATTCAATTTTGTAACTATGAATATTAAAAGCACATATACATAATAACGATTTTATTATTATTTTTTACGGTACTTGTTTTAGTATAATTTTTTTGAGGGGATTTACATACATACCACTTTATTTCATATTATTTACGTATCTAACATTCAAAATATTAATATTACATGCTTATCACCTATTGAATAAATTTGAATGCATAGAATGAAATGTTAAAGTTTATAGGAAGATATGAATGATAGAAATGAATTATATGAGTGATATATTTGATATTAAAGTTGTATTTGAGTGGTAGACATGTAATATTAATATTGAGGATCTTAAATATGTAAATAGTATGAAATAAAGTGGTATGTATGTAAATCCCTCAAATTTGTTTAAAAGCGGTGAAAAATCAATGGTCAAAAACTATCTCAAACGAAGCGTTAGTTTTCTACCTTCTCTAGCAACGGGTGGTTCCTAATTCCTATCGATGTTATCCTCATTGGTAGATTTGGCTTCACTAACAAGTTCACCATGAACTTGGTTCTTTGATGCTCTTAGCTAGCTCCTTGGTTTAGTGACTTCCCTTTTGCTGAAATTGCCTTAACAAAATGATGTCTCTCTGCATGTTGGCTTTGAGAAGTTAGTAATAAGCTCAAGGACTTGCCACCTACATTGAACAATGTCAATCTATACATCATTGAAGTACTCATTTATCTCTGCAACTATGGAAGATCCATAAGAACTGTATATGCAACTTGTCTTCTTTTCTGAAATTTCTTCAGCTACGCTTGTAGTTTGACTAGAAGCTCTTCTCTCTTGATAGTGAAATCTAGTCGAGTTTTTCTCTCAAACTTAGCTTCTTCTCTTTCCTCTCCCTTCTTTTCCTTCATCAGCATGAATAGTAAGATTTTGAAGTTTTTTTTTTTTTTTTTTGTTTCACACAAAATCAAATCCTACAGAACCATCTAAGAAAAAGTTTACATCTACTTTTTTCACCAAAAGATCTGCACCAAATACTAAATTACAAAGAAAACTTGGAACTTCAATGCATCTGTGCATATAACTATAAAATTGATGCCAAAAATTATGATTTAAGTTTTATTTGGGATAGTTTTCTTACTATTTTTTACAGTAATTTTTTAGTTCAAAATTTTCTTAAAAAAAAAACTGTGAAAAAATTGCGGTAAGAAGCTATCTCAAATAAAGTCTTAGACTTGAGCTTTGTTTGAGACAACTTTTTAAAATAGCTTTGTAGCAAAAAAAATTATGATTCAAAACTATATTGTATAAAATGTTGTTTTAAAAAACAATAAGAAAGCTGTTACAAACAAAGCCTTTGTTTTGAATAGTTTTCTAATTATTTTCTAAAGCAGCTAAAATCTATCATAAACTAAGGCTTCGTTTGGGATGGCTTTTTAATTGCTTTCTAAAACGGAGTTTTAGTACAAATTTTTTTCATTTTTGTATTAAAACTCCGTTTTAGAAAGCATTAAAAAAGCCGTCCCAAACGAAGCCTAAGTCTTAGGCTTCGTTTGAGACGGCTTTCTTATTACTTAAAGCAGTTTTCTAATTAAAAAATTTAATTTTTATACTTAAAAGTGCTTTAAAAAGCAATAAAAAAGTCGTCTCAAACGTAACATTAGACTTGGTCAAGAATTGATTATTCATGAAGCATTAAATCGATGAATTATTTTACATATTTAACTAAAATCATTGGCTTTAAATTGTTGTTTCTAATTGTTTGGCTTATTTCCAGCCGAGTCAGATAACTTTTATTATTATTATTATTTAATTGTTTTCTTTTTTATTTTATATTTTTATCGTTTACTTGGCCTAAACTTCTTGAAGTTGTATTCTTGCATGCGAAGCTTTTAATAATAAATAACCAAAATAAGCAAAAAAAAATATTAATAAATAAATAATAATATTATTAATTTGTAAGTCGAGATAAGTTAGCCGAAAAACTGCCCAACGTCACTCTTTACAATAGCTCAAAATTTATTTAAATAAATGTCATAATTAATTTAGAAAAAAATTATTTATTTATTAGAGATGGGAGAATTTATAATTTCTTAATAGACTTTAGCATAGTTAAGACTTTGTTTGAGACAGCTTTTTTACTGCTTCTTAAATCAACTTTTTAATACAAAAATTTTAGTACTAAAAAATTGCTTAAGAAACAATAAAAAAGTCATCTCGAACAAAGCATATGTTAGTAAAATTAAATTAAATTGGTATTTATTGCCTTTAGCTATAGTCTTCATGTCTTCTATTTAAATTTTGGTAAGGTATGGATTGAAAAATTGAACTTTCCTCAATTTTAACTTCAAAATTTTATTTCAAAGATTAAATGAGCCCTAAATGCATATCTATTATCAAAATTAGTGATAAACTCTTTAGATAATTATGCTAATTGTAAAAAAATTATTTGAAACATATTATTTTTGTTTATTTATATGAACTTGGAGAAAGCAGTCTACCAGATAGCGACTGCGACCAACGAAGTGATTACAAATCCAATATTCGTCAATGATAATGATCAGATGTGGTGTTAACAACGATAATAGCAGTGATGAGAGTGGTTGATGACCGTTTTTCATCGCTTATATCAAAACTAGTGTTAATCGGGAAATTAATATTTACATTATATTATGATTGACAACGATAATTATTCTTAAAAATACTTTAAAAAATCTTTAAAATTTAAGATAAAATTTTAAAATAATTAAAAAATACACTAAACAAATACGTTTTTTAAATGATTTCAATCATATCCATAGATTTTTTCAAGATTGATGGATGACCACTATGAATGGATCTCTAATTTAGCTTATCTACACATTAATATTTACATTATATCATGGTTTTACAATTTTACCAGGTCGTTCTCTCATTAAAATACTATAATTTTCTCATGTTAATATGAGCCAATATTTTTCCTTGGAATTATTTTTATTTAAGGCATCATAATTACTGAAAATAATAGATGCATTAAAATCCCCACTAGAAATAAGCTACTGAATATATTTTGAAGAAGGAATTTTTTTTACATACATATCACAAACTTTTTATTTATTTTCATATTTAGTATTTATATTTTATATTTAATTATAAAATATTTTTTTGCTTCAATCACATTAAAATGATGCATGAAAATGTATATTTCATTTTAAAAAACAATTATTTGTAAATTTTTACGTAATTTAAGGACTTAGGTATTATATAAACTAATAATAATATAATATTAAAGTAAAAATAATAAAATATTATCTATAGAGAGAAGAGAGATTTTGCCTTCAAACACTTGCTAAATTAACAAGTGACCGTTGAAAGAGAAAGAGAGAAAGGATTTGGACAGTTAAGACAAAACTCCTCAAATGCTATTTTGCTAGCTACATTAATTAATTATGATGTCAATATCTTTAGAGAGTAATTAAATACATTGCATTCATATTTTATTTATTTATAAGAACAAAATTTATGTCATTTTTTTAAGCTCCACAATGAAATCGATAGAAATTTGGCACAAATGAAAAATATAAATTAAATTTTTGTTATAAATTAGACATTTGAATGACATTTTTAAAAAAATAAAGAAAGATGAATGTTAATTTTATAAATTGTTAAGATTTGAGTGTTGAAATTAAAGTTCTAAATATTATAAATTTCTATTGTTTTTATCAATTAAATTCTACTTCATAAATCTAATTAACAAACAAATATTGCTTCTTGTAGTATCGTCATTTAATGGTTCGTTGGGAACAACTTTTTTATTGCTTCTTAAATCAGTTTTCTAGTAAAAATTTAAAATTTTGTACTAAAAAATTGCTTTAAGAAGCAATAATAAAGCCGTCCCAAACGAAACCTAAATCTTAAAAAGCACAGCAAAACTATCAATTTCATTTTAAACAGTTCATTTATTAAGGAAATACTCAATAAATTATTATGAACAAACACCATAATGTAGTTGATAGCATATAATATCTCATTCATATAAGTATTCCTCAATGATTATACATAACTTATAATTTTGTAGATTTCTAAAAGTTTTTCTCCTAGCTTAAATATTATAAAAAAATCAAAGATCCTAATCTCCAATGAGCAAATCTTTGATACCAACATCATAGCTTAAAAATCATCAATCTCCACATCCCTATGACCAAACAAGTGTAGCTTATCTTCATCAACTTCACTACCTAAAACCCACTCAAGCTCACTCCTTGACCACCACAAGGATAATATCTTAAAATCTTCAACTCAACTCACTCTATTTAAGGCTTCGTTTAGGACAACTTTCTTACTGCTTTAGAAAATAGTGAAAAAGCTATCCCAAATGAAGCCTAAGTTAACTCTTGCTTCACTCTATATTCACCTCCATGTTTGAACCTCTAATGACTTACATTGTCTCCTCCAGTTCTTCTGATGTTGATGTGTGAGGCAAACTTACCTCAAATATGACTTTTTTTTTGTGACGAAGAAGCATTGTCCTTATGTCAGTGTAAATTTCGATCGACCTAGCATGCAACCCACACCAATTTACACGGGCCAACACTTTACTCAGAGCTCAGATTTTGAATTAAGTTTCAACCGTACACGCAAATAATAAAAAAAAACATTTATCATGCAAATTATATATAATGATAGTAAGGCGTCGATACCATGGAAGATAAGAAGAGACCAATCGAGCAATAACCATCTAAATCATTTAAATGTCATCCACGTTTTTAATACTTTCTAAATTGTCTGGATAACGAATATTCTGAAAGAGAACAAAGCAATGAATGAGAAATTATTAGAACAATATTTTATTGATTAAACATGTTTCAAGAAAATTAAAAAATAATGTAATTTTTTATAAATAAATTTCTGCTAAATAAATCTTTAAGATTTTATTTGAAATAATTTTCTCCTTATTTTTTAAAATATTTTTTTCTAAAACAAATATTTCTTAAATATAACTAAAAATTAATAATCAAAAGCCGTTCCAAACAAAATTTATTATGCACCCAAAAAAAGTGCTTTGAATTAATTTCTGAGAAAAAAAGAAGCTTTGATAGAACAAAAAATTATCCCCAATTAATTCGTGAGATAATAAAAAAAAAATATAATGCTTTCAAACATTAAAAGTTATATAATAATATAAAAATATATTAATAGTTTTAAAAATTAAATTAAGTGTTATACCATATATATGAGGCTAATTAATTAATTATAGTTAGAAGGGAAAAATTATATGACTTTAATTTCCCCAACAATATCAATAATTGGACAGATATGGCTTCAATATTTTTGTTAGGAGAAAGATAATCATAACTTCATTTCGAATCAAATTATACTTATCATAAAAATGGGATTCCTATTGCATTCCAATGCGAACAATTAATGAGATAAAAAGAAAAGTCTATGTTGGAAAACAAACATGATTTAATATTAGATTTTTTGTTTGAACCAAAATTAAATATCTATTTCAAATCTTTAAATTAAATTTTTTTATTGAAACTATGTTTTAAGAAGCAATAAAAAAGTCATCTAAAACAAAACCTAACACTTAGCCTTCGTTTGGGACGTCTTTCTTGATGCTTTTTAAAACAGATTTTTAGTATAAAAATTAAAAAAATTATACTACTCTAAACAGTAAAATGCATCCCAAACGAAACCTTAATTTGGGGTGACTTTCTTACTACTCTAAACAGTAAAAAAAACAGTAACAAACGAAGCCTTAGTACTAGCCCCACACTTCAATCACAAGCAAATTTAATCCTAAAAAAAATTTAATCATATTACTCCTAATAAATATATAGCATGTATAATTACCCTATTGCTAACATTATGAGGCATAGAAAGTCATATTTCAGTTTCAAAATGTAAAACACAAAATAAAAATAAGCCTCGTTTTCTTTAATATTTTCCTTCTCTAAATTTCAGAATAAATGACTACCAATTTTTCTCGCGCAAACAACAACAACATCAAGCCTTTGTCCCACTACACGGGGACGGCTACATGAATCCTTTTTCTCCATCGTGTCAGCTTAAAAATCAAATTCTTGTTTAAATCTAATAAAGAAATACCATTTATAATATTTTCTAACCAAGTCTTTTTAGGTCTAGCTCTATTTTTCTTAACATAAGTCAAATCTAATACATCTACTTTCCTAACCGAGTCATAGGAAAGCCGCCGTTTTATGTGACCAAACCATCTAAGGCGACTCTCTCTAATCTTAGATTTGACTTATGAAAATGCTAAATGATAAATTGCATTAAAAACCAGAAAATGCTATATACTTTCCTAAATCTTTTTATTTCTCCTGAAAATGCTATTATATAAAAACCAGAGTTTGGTGCAGCAAAATTGGCATTCAATAAAAATGCTAAATGATAAATTGCAAGCAACAAGAAATATAAGTTTTTTTTATTATTATTTTTCACAATTGCTGGACAGTCTAAATGATCCAACATTGCATTAGAATTTTCAAGTTGAGACAAACACCAGACTATAAAAAAAAGGGAACGGAAAAAAATAAATAAAAAAAATAAGGGACAGCTGCTGTAATGTATATAAGCTAATTGATCAAATGACATCAGTAACTAAAATTTCATAAATAAAATTTAAAGCTTATGTTGACATTTATAATATTTGTAAAATTTGGCGACACCTAAATACCAGATATATACTTCTTGATGACTGAAGCCGGTTATTCTAGATAATATTATCTTTATGTGTATTCCATCAACAACCCTTTCATGCAGCTTAATACATTGATGTGACATTATTCAATTAAAAGGGAAACTATAGTCTCAAAACTGCAATTTGAATAAAAATTAGTTGTTTATCAAAAGCATCCAAGTGAGCAATCTAGAATAGAAAGAACTAGCTGCTGCTAATTAGCTGTCCTTAAGCTGGTTAAATGCTTGTTTTGTAGATTACTTGCCAATAGATAGTCCATACCTTGTCAATAGGCAAAGGGTTATTTCTGACGCGTCCGTTTTAAGGAGAAGTTGCAATGAATATGATGCGAGTTCCCTTTGATGTGTCTGTTAATTGTCCCTCAACTCTTCGTCAATTTGCAGTCTATGGCTTCATTTGGGACGGCTTTCTTACTGTTTTTTAAAGCAGATTTTTAGTTCAAAATTTTTAATTTTTTACTATAAAGCTGTTTAGAAGCAGGAAAAAAGCTGTCCCAAACAAAGCCTATGTTGCCATCCGAAAGAAATGCAAGTTGGAGGTGATCAGGAGCATATCAAAAATAGGAGTTCTGCAAAAGGTAGGAGAATTATTCAACGTTAAGTGGGATAAATAATCAAAAGTTAGGACAACTGTTAAGAGTTCCCAAGAGGTACTTGATACTGAACGATTCAAAGTTAGAGATCCTAATGCAGCTAAATATGCTGCAAAGTGTGTACTCTTACAATAATAATAAAAAAAAAATTAATGATTCACATGTTAATAGTAACCAGATCAATACAACTCACTTTCTTTAAAAGAAAGCACGCATTAGTGATTTAAACTTGATAGACAATGAAACAATTGTAAAAACTTAAAAATTTTGACAAGAATTTGAAAACATGTAAAATAGTGAACAACAACATCAAACTTTTAGCCCACTATATGGGATTGGCTATATGAATCATTTTTCTCCATTGTCCCATTAAAAGTCAAATTCTCATTTAAATATAATAAAAAAAATGTCATTTTTAATACTTTCTAACGAAGTATTTTTAAGTCTGCCTCTATTTTTCTTAACATAGTCCAAATTTAATATATTTACGCTCCTAACCGGGTCATCGAAAGGCCGACGTTTTATGTCACCAAATCATCTAAGGCGGCTCTATATAATCTTATCTACCATTGAAGCTACTACAATCTTTCCACATACATACTCGTTTTGCATTCTGTCTTTAAGAGTAAAATCACTCATCCACCTAAGCATCCTCATCTCCAACATGTAACTTAGTTTTATGCTTCACTTTTAATGGCCAACATGTTGCATCATAAAAAATTGTAGGTCTCACCACCATCTTATAGAATTTTCTCTTAAATTTGAGAGGAACTTTTCTATCACACAATAGGCCTAAAGCATTTCTCCACTTCAATCATTCAACTTGAATTATGCTAATAATATTCCCATCTATTTCACCATCACTTAGAACAATAGACAAAAGTCACAATCCCCGCACTAGATCTATTACTACTAAAATAACACTCCATATATTTGGTTTTAGATCTACTCAAATGAAACCCTTTAGACTCAAAGTTAACCTCTATAATTCAAGTTTTCCTTAAACTCTCTCTCTGTCTTATCAACAAGAAGAATATCATCAGCAAAAAATAAAGAACATGGTGCATCCTCTTGCAAATGTCTACTAAGAACATCCATGACTAAAGCAAAAAGATATGAGCTTAAACCAGATCCTTGATGTAGTCCAACTGAAATAGGAAAATACTTGATCAAACCACCTTGTGTTTGAACACAAGTAACATCTCTTGCATACATATCCTTATTAACTTGAATATAAGCATCATTAACTTATTTCTTTCTATAAATCTCCAGAACACTTCTCTTAAAACTATATCATATGCTTTTGATGTGATTTAGAAGTGAAAACACCAAAATAGAAAAGAAGAAATTGCTAGAACACAAGTAATATGGCTAATTTTGATTAATTCATCAACAATAATGAAAGATACAATTGATCTATTATTCGAGAGGTATATCGGCTCTCACATAAATCTTAGACACCGCTAGGAAACTATCAAAGAAAAGCTACAACATAAATAACAATTGGATAATCTGAAAACAATACATAGTTAGCCCTAAATAAGCTCCACTAAATAATGAAAGATACAATTGATCTATTATTTGAGAGGTAGATCGGCTCTCCCACAAATCCTAAACACCACTAGGAAAATATCAAAGAAAAGCTACAACAAAAATAACAATTGCATAATCTGAAAATAATACATAGTTAGCATAACAATACTCGTCCCCCAAAGACGCACCTTGTCCTCAAGGTGGAAGGATGAGTGATGTAATACAATGAAGATGAAACAAGAACTGCATACATGAAATTAATAAATTATGAACTTTACTCGGCTAAGCATAAATGGATGCGTACTCAAGTTAGATCTTCGGAAAAATTCATGGAAGGCTAAGTAACGACAAGCTATTACAATAAAGATTAATATGAAACTCGCAAAATTACATCATCAAATAAATGAGTAGAGCGAATGGCACGAAACAAAATCCACAGTTTAAAATTTAGATCATTCACCTCGGGATCCCTCATTTACACTCTTGATATCGCTCAGCTTAGCGGAGGAAGATTGCAAACAAGCTTAGGGATGCCACTAGTAGACACGTGATGCCAAGGGGGCTAGTCGCCGAGGAAGGAGCCAGCGGTGGAGGAGGCAAGGATCGTCCGGCGAGGAACCACGGTGTACTTGGTCGTTGAAGCTCGATAGTCTCAGAGAAGCAGTGAACGGTGCGATTGACGTAGCGATCTACCGTGCCGTCATACTCCCAATCCAGCTCGTAGAATGGAGAGAGTAAGATGTCGATCTCGTCTTGTGCGTTGTAAGCAAAGCCGTGGTCGATCTCAGGATCGGCCATACATGATCATGGAAGGATCATGGCGTCGTGGTGGTGCTATGGTGGAGGAGCCGTCGCCTAGGAGAGGCGGCTAAGAGGAGAGGAGGGGAATATGGGGATTTTCGGGTAGGAGGAGGTGGATAGGGGAGGGGCGGCTAGGTTTAGGTTGGATTAGGGAGGATCAATAGAAATCTGAAATTAATTTTCAGATTAAGTGGAATTGGAGGGAAGACTTTGAATTAGGATTCAAATTCAAATTGAAAGAAATAAAGTGGAAGAGAGGAATTGTGGGAGATAATTAAGTAGTCTTAATTGAGAGCAATTAATTAAAATTGGAGAGAGAGAGAGAGAGAGAGAGAGAGAGAGAGAGAGAGAGGAGAGGGGCCGACCATATAGAGAGCTAAGAGAGAGGAGGTTATGTTACGTATGTGGGCCCTCAAGAGAATAAACAAAGGTTAAATCAAATCTGAATTTAATTTCAGATTTGATCTAATTAGAAAGTTTCCTAAATCGTTTTATAGCAATAGGAAAAAGTTTGAATCCAATCAATTAATTGAATTATCCATAATGAAACTTTCCTAATTGCTTAGGATGTAAATTAGGAAAGAAAATTGATGCACTTGAATTTGAATTTCAAATTATGGGAGCAAGTTGGCTGGCGGGTTGGCTTGGGGACGGTGAGGTGGCGGGGTGGAGGAAGGGAGGTAGGCGGCTAGGTGCTTGGCCGGCGGGTGGGCGTCCAAGGAGGCCGGCGGTATAGGGTGGGGGGCTCGGGTTTTGGGAAGAAGAAAAAGGGATTTGGGTAGGGAGGGGCCGGCGGGTGATGGGTGAGGAGAGGAAGTTGAAGTTAGGGAAGAAGAAGAGATCGGGGCCGCGAACCTTGGAGTCCTCCGACGGTTGATGAGTCTTGCTATCACCCTCCTCGAGTTTCTCCTCTCATGAACTCACTTAGAGATCAAGACAAAGAACATAAAATTTCATTCAATAATTCATCATGTCATTACAATGCAAGAGGCCTCCTATAAATAGGCCCAAATGAAAGAAAACCAAAAAGACACAAATGCCATCGAGGCTACAATAGCGACTCACTACCTACAAGGGTAAACTAAGAAAGATAGAAAGAGAAATGAATAAAATACAAAATATATAAAAAGTAAAGACTTTGGATCGTAGCCGTCGATCTACGACTCCGACGACGGTACACATGTCAAAATCTCGAACCGATGTCTTCATCAATGGGAACTATCTCCTGATCAACTTGTAAGGCTCCCATATAGCATCGGGCTCCAACAAATCCTTCCACTTGATTAATACTTCTTGTGCCCATGTTTCTTCTCCGCGCACATCTTGTACTCCTAGAGGTTCCAAAATGACCTCTATGTCTTCTGTCAAAGTCGGGGGTAGTGAAAATAGTATGTGATCTTCTAATGCATTCCTCAACTGTGAGACATGAAAGACAGGATGCAATGCCGATGAAAGTGTTAGCCTCAATCGATAAGCCAATGTTTTAATGCACTCCATAAATAAACCCTGCCTCCTAGCTCGAAGTGTACTCTCATGTGTTCATCTACCTTTCCTTTCATGATTTGCTGGGCTCTCAATAAATGTTCATTGAGCTCAAATAATGTCTACATTGGATATTGGTGTAGTGTCATGTCCATAAAGAATTAAATGCGGTGGGTCTCTCCCATAAAGAATCTTGAAGAGGGTGGTATGTGCTGTGGAATGGTAGAGGTGTACCAATATTTGGCCCAAGCGATCCACTTTGCCCAACTCTTTGGCATATTTGATACGAAGCATCTCAAATAGGTCTCTACACTTCTTTTGACTATCTCTATCTGGCCATCAGTCTGGGGATGGCATGATGTGCTTCTCTTTAGGACTATCCCCTAAAAACAAAACAGCTCCTTCCAAAAATAGCTAAGTAACACATTATCTGTCTAACACAATGAATTCTGGAAAGCCATGCAAGCGCAACACCTCTCGTATGAAAGCAGTAGCCACAAAGATCATGGTGTAACAGTGCTCAGAGGGATGAAGTGTACATATTTGCTAAGAAGATCCACTACTAACAATATAACTGAAAATCCCTACGAACGAGGCAACCCTTAGAAGAAATCCATAGTCACTTCCTCCCACACCCTTACTAGCAAAGCTAGAGGATGTAGTGACACTACTGACGTCATGGCTAAGTGCTTATACCTCTGGCACACATCACATCTGTCACGACCCGACCCGACGGGGACGGATCCCGCCCGAGCCGGATCGCGACCAGCTTAAACAGACTAACCAGGATCTGGCTTTGGAATTGGTTACTGAACTGAATCTTCCAAAATGTTATACACAAAACAAACACAGAGCTACTATAGAACATCAAATGCAGCGGAACAAATCATCTATATTTTTCTTTCTTTTCCTCAAAACAATCATCTACAAATACAGTGCATGGCTGACAGAAAATAAAATAGAAAGAGCCATGACTGTACAAAAATCAAAAAGTACAAAAGTACCTATACTGATCAGAACTCAGAAATCTACTCCTGGACCTCCTTCCCTTTCCCAGAACCTGAAAACTACCAGAAAACAAGAGTGAGCTCAACAGCTCAGCAAAGCAACAAACCTCCAATCAAAACTCTCAGAATCCAAAACCAAACTCATCAGACAGCAATCCGTACAGAATTCGGAACAGAATCGTATCTCGAATCAGAGCATAATCAAAATCAGAACTTATACGGACATATATCAAATCAGAATCAGAGTCGTGCAGATCAGATCACACCAGAGTACAAATCAGAACGGATTAAATCAACAGAGTCAGAATCGTACAGAAATCAGAAATTCAGCTCATATCGTATTAGAACAGAATCGGAACAGATATCAAATCAGACAGAATCATAATTGCTTCCAGAACAGATACGGAACTCAGATATCAGATATTTAATTAATAGCTAAACTAAACTAAACAGAATCACTACGGATTCTGACCCTTATGTCTCCCTTGTGCTCACGGCACCAGAAATTCTCTGAGTAATTAATAGCTAAATGTGCTCACGGCACCAGAACAACAGAATTCCTCGGATCCGGGACAGAATAGAAATTTCTCCAACTTGAGCTCATCTAAGATTTCCCCAGACACTAACTGAATCTCATAGGATCCAGACCCCTTATAACTCCCTTTTTTATAGCTTATACAGATAGCATTTCAATTCAGAATAAATCCGGGCAAATCAGAAATCAGACAAAAATCGGGCAGCACAACGGCAGTATACGGAATTTACACAATTTTTCCTGAAAATCAAAATTCACCAAATTCGCACAGAATATAGATAATCACATTTCAGAACATTTAATCTACTGCACAGAAAATTTTAGAATACACAGAAAAATCTAGTCGACGAAAAACACAGTCGAATCAAAAATACCCGGACAAAAATCTTCAGAAAATAACCAAAATGTGCACACTCGGCACGTCAACAATATACAGAAAGTTACGCGGTAAAAACTGAACCAATCGGAAATTACGGACGAAATTCATTAACGGAAACGAAATCCGAACAGAAAATACCGCCAAACACGACGGTTCTGAAAATTGAGAAAGGCGGAATGTGCCTTACCTTGCGTACAGCAATTTCTCGAACAATCTCCTCGGACGAAAACGGCTCCGCGTCGTCCGAAAATCAACTTTTCCAAAAAGCTTTTGGACTTTCTCTCTCCTCAGATAAAATCAGATATTTATTTTGATTTTCTCTCTCTTCAAAACGACTGAAATCAGCCTTATAATACACAGATCGGCCCGGCCGATCGCCAGATCGTCCCAGGACGATCAGACCAGATTGGATCGTCCTGGACGGTTCCCAGAACTATTCTCAGGCCGACATTTTCTACAGTGCCGATCGGCCTGGACGATGTCCTCAATCGGCCTGGACGATGTGTACAGAAAATCACCTGGAGCAAATTGGGCACATTCTGGAGCAAATTTTCAACTGATCGTCCCAGGACGATCCAGATCGTCCTGGACGATCCTGGAGCAGATTTTTGATATTACAACATCTAACTAGCCAATCCTCCACATCGCGGCGCATCCCCACCCAGTATAGTTTCGTTGATAGCCGATTGTAGGATTTCTGAACTCCTGAATATCCTCCTATTGCACTGCCATGAAACTCCTACAATAGCTTAGGAATGCATCTCGACCCCCGAATCGCCCCTGATGTAGTAGTTGGACGTCCTTGATGTGTAACCAGGATGACTGATTGGGTGTTGCAACAAATCAGTTCTAATCTTCCTCAGATTCTCATCACATTCACTCTCATGTCCCAAGGCTTCCCAATCTAGGACCATAAGTATTGATAGAGTTGTCAATTGTGGCTCGTCCGTCTTCCATGATTAGGGGTGTCAATATTTGACATGACTAGAAAACCTGATTAGAACTCGACCCAAAAAAACTAGGGTTAGGGTCAACCTGTTTAAGAAACTGGTTGGGTTCGGGTTCGGGATTCAGAACTGTTTGTAAAACCGAGTTATGTTTGGATTAACACGAAAACCTGAAACCAACCCGGGTTGACCCGGGAACATTGCGTGTGTCGTGTGCGCTGGCTTGTCGCTGCCACCGTCCGCGTTGGTCAGCCGCGGTCATTGTCGTCGTGTTGTCGACATCATCCAGTTGTGTCATCGTTAACATCATCCGTCGACGTCGTTCTTGCCATCATCCATTGGTCTGTCGTCGTCCGCTCATCCCGTTTTGTTGTCCAAGTCGTCGTCTGCTGCCTTGCCCTTGTCCTGTTATATCATCCCATCCATTATGTTGACATCATCCGTGCTGGCCAGACCCACACTTGTTGTCATTCGTCAACATTGTCTCGTCAAAATTGGGTTAACCAGTTGGATCGGGTCAACCCAACAACCCGCGCGGGTCGGTCCGGGTTAGGAAACCTTACCCGTTTACAAAATTGGGTCGGATTGAAGTTGACCCTTTTTTGACTAGGATCAGACCGGGTTGGACCCAACCCACCCCGTTGAACTGTTTTGACACCCCTATCCATGATAGTGCATCCACAGTCTTATTCTCCAATCGAAGGCAATACTGAATCTCAAAATCATATCCTAACAACTTGGACAACCACCTCTGATGTTCCTCAGTCACCATCCTCTGGTCCAGTAGAAACTTCAAACTCCTCTGGTCTATTGATGTAGGCAAAAACTTGCCTAATGGTGTTCCCATGCTGATTTTTAATTCCAAATAATTGTTCCTTTGGTTTGCTAGTTTTCTTTGGATATTTGTACATTTAATGGTGGGTTGAATTTCTCTTATTGGGCTTGGCCCAACTTTCCCTTGGTTGTTGGTGTTTTGGCTGCTTGGTTCCTGGGTTGGCCGTGCCTCTTTCTTGGTGATTTCCCATAAATTCTGGTTGCTCCTATTGGAGGCTTGGGAGGCACCTTTTGGGGGCTGTTTGGATTTCTTTTTCCCTATTTATAGGGGCTGTTTGCTGTTGTTTTTAGAGTGATTTGAGAAGAATTTTTTGAGCATGAAACATGTGGGTTTCAAATAGCTTGTGAGCTATCCTTATGGACCCTTTATATCTTTTCCAGTTTTTCAAACTTTTATATCTAAACTAATTTTTATAACAAATCTTCTTATTTTGTCATTTTCATGCACATTTTAATTCTATCACTAATTATTTTTACTACTATAAGCTTTTCTTATTGAAACACCAAGCATACATTTGCAACAATCTTAAATCACTAGTTATTTTTTCTCACATAATATTAACTTCCTCATGCACAATCAAAGTCTTAAGATCTTGAATCTTAATCTCAAAAATATTTTTGTTGGTATTCTTTAAATGCTCATCTCTAATCCTAGGATAACATTTTAATTTAATATTTTATATTTTGCTCCTTCATCTTAAAGTCTAAAACTAATAAGTGATACTGTGTATATAAACTTTTACTCGGAATAACTTTAAAATTTTTGCAATCTCAATCTATTTTTCTTATAAGAAAATAATCAATCTGAAATTTACTATATCATTCTTATAAGTGATAAGATACTCATCTCTTTTCTTAAATAAGATATTAGCAATTATAAAATCATAAGTTAAAGCAAAATCTCATATGGTCATGTCACATTCATTACTCGCTCCAAACCCACATCCACCAGAAATGATTTTAAAATATTTTATCACTCTATCAATATGTCTATTTAAATCTTTTCCAATAAAAATCTTTTCTTCAATAGGTATCATTTGTATTAATTCTTCTACGTTATTTCAAAATTTTAATTTTGAATATATATTCAAATCTATTTAATGAGCATAGGCACTTATAATATTAAATATTTTAGCATCAACAATAATTTTAAAAAATTATAATTTTATCTCTGATTTTATTAAATTCTATAGCATTATCCTTCACCTTTTTCTTTATAATCACACTTAAATCATTTCTAATAAGACTCTCACCTGAATATCATTGTTTAAATCCTAAAATATCAATCTCCTCAGCTTTCTATGCAACCCATTTAAGTTTCTGAATATATAGAATGTTTATCTTCCTAGGAATCATAATATCTATTAATTTCATTAAATTGCTTGTAAGAGAACCTATATTTCAAGTTCTTATCATAATATTTTGAATTCAATTTCATACGATTAAATTCGTTAGACTAGCTCGAACCCAATCTGGCCCAAATTGATGATGATTTAGGTTTAATTTCATTTGATCAAACTAAATTAGATTTAAGCCAACTTAGATTGAGTCAAATCTAGACTTGATTCCCACCCGACTCAGCCTAATTTAATTCCTTTGAGACCATTTCGACTTTATTAACAATTCAAATTAACTTCCTAAATCAGGCAACTGCATCGACAGTTAAGGTCGAGCGAGGCTTGCGGGTTAGCCGAAATCCCGCATTTCAGGAGCTCTTATGCAACTCGGACAGACACCGAGCAGCAAACAGGTCTTCTTCTAGGATAATTTTGAAAGCTGAAGCGAGAGACGACGGAGGGCGGGCTTCTCTTTTTGGCATTAACATATTCGCTTCAGAAAAAGTCTCCAAGCGTGAGAGTCTTTGGGCATTCGGTCTTCAATACCCGCTCGCTCTCTCTCTATCTATTCGCCTCATGCCAAGAAAGAGAAGAGGAATCAATCTGCTCCCAGACTTCGGCTTCCCTTCTATTCGCACAACTCCAAGAGCAAGAGCACGAAGCCGCTCTCGTTCCTTTTCTCTAGCCGCGCGACCAGCAAGGCCGAAGCCCCGCCGCTTGTCGTTGGGTTCGTCCGTCCCTGCCCTTGCCAACGTTGGCATCACCCTTTGCTACAGGTGACGGAACCCCCAACTCCCTCCGTCTCTCTCTGTTCGCGGACACCAAGGCCGAGTCTGACGACCCGGCTTTGCTTCCAAATTCGCACCCGAGCCTACTTGCCCCAACCGAACTCAGGTATCCCTATCCCTATTCCTTTTCTTCCATCTTCTTGACTTTCTCTACATCTTTTCCCAAATCTTCTTATCCCCTTCTAAAGCACTGTTCAGATTTTCCTTGTAGCGATAGGAATAGGTGTTGCTTTGCTCTTATGGTCCTCAATCAGTTATCATCTTTTTTAAAAAAAAAGGAATGAAACTTAGACAATATGGTTGAGAGATTTGCCTTACGTCTTGTTTAAAGAATCACAGTGCAATTCTTGGGATTGATTGAAGTTGCAATAAGTGTTCTTTTCTAAAGAAACATTAATAAAAAAAAAATGTTATGATTCTTGCTTTTTAATTTCAACTCACCCAATCATATTGATTTGTTCTCCTCCTATCTACCTGTACAAAGCATCTCATAGGCCTTTGTTCGTTAACGTCGCATGCTTCTATTGTTTCTAGCGAGTGAAGTGTATTAAAGTTATCACCATTCAGGATTTATATCAATAAGAAGATAAGTTTTGCAGAAAATATTTCTGTTTGTTTTGAGCCGGCATATTCATGCAGATAAAATTTCAATTCATCTTTTAGGTGGAAAGTCGAATGTCTTACTTGAGTCTTACTTTGTTAAACGAATAGGCGTGGCATGAGTTATGTTTAATTTCTTTGGCACTTATTCAAATTAATCAAGTATGTTTGTGAGTCAAATTTCATTGCATGGTTGGGGTGTAGTCATAGAAATGTGATGTTCTTATTGATCTATCCATCTATCTTTGCATTTTTGTATGTCAACTATTCGATGATGTGTTCCAAAACAAAAAACAAAAAAAAAACAAAAAAGATGCCATGATGTCATTCTAGCAAAACTACATGTAATATGGTTCGAAGTACTTGTTCACTTTTATACCCATGAACATTGTTGGAAATACTGAAGTGGCTCCTCATAAATAATTCATGAAATATACTCTTCCCCTTTGTGGTTACACTTAAGTAAACCTTCTTTTTGCTTTTCATGAATGGGTATCTTTATGGAGTAATAATAAAACTCATGTGTCGATTTGTCTTGTTATGGAATAGACAATTGGTATATGAGACCCGCACTTGCTTCTTGTCATACGATTTAGAGCTCTAGGTGTGAAACATGAAAAGTCATGAGAATGAGAAGCTATGTCGATCCCTTGTCAATGTGTGCACATAGGGTGTTTGTATTATTGCATCATTGAAAAATTGCACAAGTCTTGAAAAAAAATGAAGAAGAATTTTGGGTGAGCATGGCTTATTTCATTTACACATGGCAAAGATTTAAGTGGTTTGCTCTTTTAGAGGATTTTCAATCATCATTTACGAACGACTTGTTTAATTGTTTCTTGCATAATGTCAATCAAATGCACTTTGATAGTAATTCGGAGGGCATACTCCCTCTTGAAAATGTTGTGAAATGCTTTGTAAAAGTACTTCGTAGTTGTTGTTCTTCATTCCAAAACCTTGATAAGCTTTGTGTAGATTGTGGAAGGTACTGAGAGGCCATGTTGATTTCTCCTCAAAATACGCAATCAAAGTGTTTATGATAAAGCCCCAAAGAAAAATTATAGTTGTTTTGCTTACATTAAAGACAAAAAATCTGAAATTTAGCATTCTCTTTGTTCTCTTTTCTATATTTATACATGGGTGCTTTCTTATTGAGTTGGTTACATGAATCATAAAAAGTTTCTTTGTGTAGATTATTGATGAGTTCGTGATCAAATAGGTGTATAAATCTTGGCTTTTGTGGTGACTTGCTTTGTATAACTTCACAACTATTGCACACCAAGTGTTTGGTGAAATGTCTTTAAAGAAAGATTGTGATATTTGGTTAGTGACTCATGAAGCTTGGGTTTGCATATGAAGCCACTTAACCAAATGTTTGATGAGCATATTTAGATGTAAGGGTTTCACATGTTTCTCATGAGTTGGACATAACTATGTTTGCGAAGTTCCTCCCAAAATCTCCTTAGTGGAGTGTCTAATGCTCTTTTGATTATTGATGTTGATAATGTGTTTTGATGAGTTTCAAGTATTTTTCTTTTAGTATGTATCTAAAGCTTTCATGAGGATTTTGTGAAGGGTTGGAGAAAGTTAAAACAAGAATACATAACTTTTTTTAAATCTACATATCCATGTGGTTTACATCTTAAGGCTATGTTTGTATTCATGATGGAAGCGTGGATTATTTAGAACTAAGAGAAGGGTATTTTAGTATCATGCATAAATCATATGATTCATGGAAATGGAAAGTTTTATGAGTTTACTTCATGTGAAAGTTTTATGGGTTGTCTTATGTTGGAAAAGGCTTCGATTTGCTTTATGTTAAAAGGATTTATGATTTGCTTTATCGGGAAACTTTACTAATTGCTTTATGTTGGAAAGCCTTCAAGAATGATTTCATGTTGGAAAGTGTTGCAAATTACTTGATGTAGGAAAGCTTCACAAGTTCCATTATTGAAAGCTCTACGAAAAGTTTTGCGAACTTCTTTTTGTGTTATGAAAATTTTGCGAATTGTCTTATGTTGTGAATTTTTTTTTATGTGTCTCGTGAATATTTTATGATTGAAGGCTTTACAATGCCTTCTCATTGAGAAACTTTCACAAATCTACCCCACGCCAAATAAACGAAAGCACTTGATTGTTTTTGTGTCAAAAAGTGTTTTGGTGGATGATTTATGTAGAGTTTTATGTGTCATTTCATTTGGAGGTTTTACAAGTTGTTTTGGGATTTAGAGTTTTATGTTTTGCTTCATGTTAGAGGTCTTTTTATGTCCTGCTTGGAACGCAATCATATTTCGCATGAGAGTTGTTTTTCCTCTCTTTGTGTTTGCTTCTAAAGTTGAGTTTTGGGTAAATGTAAAAGAGAGGCTTGTTTTGGTTTTAGTTTTGGGGGCTTGTTTCTCCTTCGATATTTTGAGTTTCGTTGAGGAAGTAGTATGTGTAATTGAGCCAGGTTTTTTCGAGTACTTTGTCTGGAATGTGGGGATAGCAAATGGCATCAAAAGCTCCTTTTCTCTTATTCATACGATATTGAATTGAAGTGAAGGACGCTTTAGAGGCATGCTTGACTTTGAAGAAGCATGCCAAATAATAAAATGCCTACATTTATTTTATTATTTTGATTTTTCATTCCTTTCTTTTTATTATATTTTTTTCGACTTTTTCTTTGCTTTTAGTCTTTCTGCCGCTTCTCTACTTATGATTTAAGGTTGAATGCTCACAAAATGAAAAGATTCTAATGGCAAGTAATTCAACCAGCATGCAAACAGAAAGAGGTATGTTTTTGTTTAGTTACATTTCTTCTTTTTATTATTTGCTTAATATATATGAATGTGCTCTAATACACCCATTTTTGTGTCGTTGCAAGGTGCTTTTGGAAAGCAAAAGAAAAGGAGCATTGGAGCACTAGGCGAAGGAGCATGCACAGTCGAATCCGAGCATCAGTCGCCCTCATTCAGTTTGGTGGAGAAGCTACGAGCGGAACCACCGGATTATAACCCCCGGTGCTGTAAGTCTTCTTAAGCTTAGAAAGTCTTTAGGGGCCCTCATGGTTGCACGCTCCCTACCTTTTAGGACCCTATAGAAACTTCATTTATAACTATGATTGTTTTCTTTTATTTTAGATACCTAAATCTGTTGACACATGTACGAATGTCTTAAGGGTTAGAAACATATCTTTTTCATCTCATAACTTTAGTGACACCTAATAACAAAAATTAAGGATCGAATCTTAGATAACATAGACTTAGGGTGCATGCTCCTTATAGGATAGAGACATCAAAATATAAACTTAGTGACACGTTTTTTTAGGTTTAGTGTGTTTTAATCTACTAATAATCAACCAAACATATCAATAATAATTCAATTCCTTAAAATACACTAAAAAACTTAATTTTTACTCAAACCATAATTAATGAGCATAATCACTAAAATGTAAAACTTAAATCAAGTCTAACCAATTTATTAATCAACATCTAATTAACCTAAAACTTAAAAGATGTAGACTAAATTAGGAGAATAAACCTAAAAATAAAACTCATTAGGATAAAAGACTTCTAAAGATCAAACCTTAGACTAATCTTCTAAAATCAATTAACAAACATCTTGATTAATGAGCTGCATAGTTCACCCTTTCTTTTTAATTTATAATCAATTAATTTAATTTAACAAAGTTGATTATTTCTGGATAACCCAGGCCTACGAGGCTATTAAGTTAGCCCGAAGAGGGTGAAATAAATATCACGACCTCGGTGAGTAACAAAGGTGATAATCAATTAAACACTAAAATAAAATATTTAAAATCAATCTTAAAATACTAATATTTAAATTCAAACTAAAATTTCTCTTTTGACCTCTAACAAATCAAATGCAAATAACTTAAACTTAATCATCCCACATAGGACATACCCAAAACTACACAGCCTACTACACACACATAGACTTATTGGTTAGGACACGACTTCTAGTTTCATGTTAGGCCGATGTTTTCTTTTCTTTTTGTCTCTGTGATGTAATGTCTTGCATGTGAAACGTGTGTTGTTTGTCTCGCTACTTGTTTTAGTTTTTTCTGTGATATTTTCTGTGGTGATTACTACTTTTTTTTGCACTGTGTTGTGAGTCATAGAATACCCATAGGTTAGGAACGCTTTTTTATGCTAATGATGTTTTCCTGCAGATGGCCGTGCTCACACAGCGCTAAAAGGAGGCTAAAAATTAATAAAATATATAATTATTTTAGCTGTTTCAACTGCTTAGCCCCCAAATAATAAGAGAATGGTCAAGTGTGTTTGATTTGAGCAATTTTATTTCATATATATAACTGCTTGGATGTTTTGATTATAACTGCTTAGGATAACCCTGCAAGAGAGTCTAGATTTTCATTTTTTTATGTAATATATTTGATGTCAAGAGTTGTGAAAATCTGTAAAATAAGGCATTTTAAGTATAAAGGGGTCCAAAGGAAAAAGAAAGCCTCTTACAGGGAGTTTTCTTTTTCATTTGGACATTCTTTTGAAGAACGCACTACGAGGAACCCGAAGGAAGAAAGACGATCTATAGACGAATCAAAAAAGTGAAGATGATGATCGAGATAAAAATGCCTTGTTTTAAGATTTGCGTCATT
The DNA here is from genome assembly GCA_022539455.1 of Dendrobium nobile. Taxonomy (NCBI): domain Eukaryota; kingdom Viridiplantae; phylum Streptophyta; class Magnoliopsida; order Asparagales; family Orchidaceae; genus Dendrobium; species Dendrobium nobile. The sequence continues at coordinate 9,958,400 of CM039729.1, forward strand.
CCCTAGGAATAGAATCCGGTTATTGTCGGTGGAGCCCGGCCACCACTACTTTTATGTACTCTGTGATGTATATTATATGGCACTTGCCATGGAATTTGGATATTTTTCTGTGATTTGTTATGATTGTTTGTCTACTTTGTTTGCGCAGTAGAACCGGCATGATTTTTATAGATTTTTTTTCTTGCATGCGCATGTGTCTGACTCGCTAGGCTCTTAGGAATAAAATGTTTCTACTCGTAATTAATAATAAATTTTTAAGAATTAAATAACATAGAAACATAACGATCTATGGAAAAGCCGGAATCGTCCGGGGTCGCATGCATCTTAATGCATTCTCCTCTCTTCCTTATGTAGACACTTCCCCACCTGCAGGTAGAGTTCGGATAATCTGACCTATGACGATGAAATGCCGGGCCTGGGGAAGCTTAGTCTTTCTAAAAAATTATTTTATAAGCCTTTTTAAAATTTCATACATTTCTGATTTGGAGACTTTTATCAGCAAGTATCGCATTAGTAACTAATTAAAATTAAAATTTAATTGCATTAATCTTAGAAGCATAATATCATTCATAAGTGCGAGGCCACTTAAAAACCTCTAGATGTCGGCCTCAAATTCCAAAATTCATCCACCCACCCATCTTTCATATGGACTGGATATCATGAATTTTATGCGATTAGGTAATTTTAGCTGGCTTCCTTTTTCAGGCAAGGTATAAATCCATGTTGCATTAGTTAGATCATGGATATTAATATCGTGTGTACAATATTACATCTCTTATAAATTTAGGATCTAAGACTAGTGGTACGAGTGTACCACTGTACGACTTATCAATGGGTAAGCCTTCCTTTCTTTCGGAGGTTATAAATCTTGCCCATCCGCTTCACATGAATGACACCACCCCCCTCTTTCTCTCATGCATGCTTGAGGTGCAATGTCTTTCTTTTTCTCCAGTTTTCTCTTTCTCAGACTGACCGGATGATGATATTGAACCACCTTATTGATTAAACTAAATTGAGCATCTCTTTCCCTTTGATTAGGAAAGCCTAGAAATTCCTTTGCGATAAACCCATTTGAGAAGATAATCTAACATCCTTAATCGAGAGTTTTCTTAGACTAAGATCTAAGATGTAATTAACTATGGGGGCTTGTGCCCGTAGGAAACCGATCCAAGTATCAAATAAATCACATTCAAACTAATGTATCAAATAGGGAAAATCTTGTGATATTTTGGGTTATATATATCATTATCCAGAGGTGTGAAGGTGAAAGTCGCTATCCTCTATGGCTAATCGTATGTATAACTCCATCTGCTCTTCCATCGGTCTGCTTATGTCGAGTATAAAAGCCTATGATCGTTTTGTCCTACAAGATAATGCGGTCATACCATTTGCATTTGAACCTCATAAGCAGAATCCTTTCGGAGACCCACATACGCATATAAAATGTTGGTGGTATATCATGAGTAAAAGAATATGAAGATGAGAGATGAGTGTGTATACAATATACACATTACTTTTCATATCAGATTAAAACCACCAAAAATAGGCAAACAAGTAATGTATCATAGACATGCATGCATCCATAAAACAGGTAACTATACTCAAGCAAGGTCATTGTCGGCGACAAATTCGAGCAAGGTTTTCTACACAAATATGATAAAAGATCAAGCATAAACACTAAAAAAAATGTCTCTGTATTTTTTTTTTCTAGTCAGAATTCATACTGCTCATTTGCACTTTCTACTAACGTTGTATTTCTAGCTTAAGTGTTTGTTGATATATCTAATAAAGTTTTATGCCTACAAAAGTAGATTAAATGAGCATCGAAGGATTAAAAATGACAAGTTATTGACCCAAGATAATATGATTTTTTTTTTAAATTACAAATAACAGATCTAACGTCTCTTGTTGCACCCTATAGAGTGAACGAAAAAAGAAGATTCTCCAAGATGGTCCCAAATATGTTGGATAAGGCTAATGACTATGATGTTGATCCAGCTAAATTGCATTAACATTCTATTCTACCTCACAACACCGCATTAGTACTAGTTCTGAAAAAGCTAAAAAATCCATTTGTCGATACTTCTCTTTATTAATGTTTAATGATGTCCACATGTTTTAGTATTTTCCACACCATGAAAGCATGGTATTGTGAAATTTTTAATAGCAATATTAATATGATTTCAAACAGAAAAATCTCTTCATTTTAGATTTTTGTCAACAAAAATAAGCCTTCTACCTCACTGCGTGGGGTCTGCTACATGAAATGTTTTCCTCCATTGTGTTCTATTAAAAGTCAAATTTTTATTTAAATATAATAAAAATATTTTTTTTTTTAACTTTATAACCAAGTCTTTTTGTGTCTACCTCTATATTTATTAACATAGGTCAAACATAATACGTATGCTCTCTTAACAAGGTCATCGAAAGGCTAATGTTTTATATAACCAAATCATCTAAGACAGCTCTAAACTTATCTGCCATTGGAGCTACTCCAACCTTTTCACGTACATTCTCGTTTTACATTCTGTCTCTAAGTGTAAAACTAATCATTCACCTGAGTATCCTCATATCTACAGCAACCAACTTAATTTTATGCTTATCTTTTAATGGCCAATATTATGCATCATAAAGCATAAAAGATCTCACCGCCATCTTCTAAAATTTTTCGTTAATTTTGAGGAATATTTTTCTATCACACAATAGGTCCAATGCATTTCTCAACTTCAACCATCCAACTTGAATTCTACTAATAATATCCTCATTTATTTCCCCATCGTTTTGAACAATAGACCAGAGATATCTAAAGTGTGTACTCATTTTAATGACTTGATTGTCCAATATCACAATCCCACAACTACATCTATAACTATTGAAATTACACTCCATGCATTAGGTTTTAAATATTTAGACTCTAATTGTGACCTCTGGTCCTCCATAATTCAAATTTTTCATCAACTTCCTCTCTAGCCTAATCAACAAGAAGAATATCATCAGCAAAAAAAGCATACACCAAGGTACATCCTCTTGCAAATGGCTAGTAAGAACATCCACTACAAAAGCAAAAAGATATGGCCTTAAGGCTGATTATTGATTTAAATTTTAAACCAACTGAGATAGGAAAATATTTGGTCAAACCACCTTTTATTTGAATACAAGTAATAACTCCAACATAAATATCCTCAATGATTTGAATATAAGCATTTTCTAAAACTCTCCAGAGCCCTTCTCTTGGAACTTTATCATATGCTTTCTTTAAATCAATGTATTATATGTAGACCCTCTTTTTAAATCAACGTATAATATGTTGACCCTCTTTACTCTCTCTATACTTCTCCATCGAATCTCTCAACAAACGTACAGCTTCCATAGTAGACCTACCCAACTTGAATCCAAACTGATTTTGAGAAAAAAATTATATTATATCTTAATCTATGCTCAATTACTCTCTCCAATAATTTTAATATATGACAATTAACTTAATTCCTCTAAAATGGGCACACTCTTGTGCATCACCTTTATTCTTAACAATACAAATTAACACACTCTTTCTTCACTCATCTAGCATCTTTTTAGTCTTCAAAATAATAATAAAAAGTTTAGTAAGCTAAGTAATACCTTGATCTCCTAAGCATTTCCACATTTTTGTCTGAATATCATCAAGTCCTAATATTTTCCACACTTTATTTTCTTTAAAGTCTCTCAAACTTAGATTTTACTTATACGATATTAAAAATAAAAATCTTTATTTTCATTTAGAATACTAAGGTCATTAAAGTCAATTGTATTCTGACAATCTTCAGTTTAGATTTTTTTCAAGTCCTAAATTTTTCAATTTTTAAGCGCACTACTGAGAAGGTTGTCCTGCAAGAAAATGCAATTTCAACCAATCCACCAGTAAATAAATAATATAGCCTAAGGCTGTAGTGAAATGAAATTTGGACCCAAATCAAGTTTCTAAATATTATATCTGTTTGATTGAGATTAACAACTTATCATTTTTTGCAGAAAAAAGTATGAGCTGTTTATGTCTACCATCGTAAAAGAGAGAACAGAAAGTGCAATAAAATTGAAACTGACGCCACATGTACATGATACAATGTGGATGTATCCGGATCCAAATAAAGAGTTGCGTCACTTTAGTTCTTATATACGCCATCAAGAAAATTGGTACCAAAAAATAACAATAACAGTCCTATTCTCTGCTTTGCAATAACATGTTAAAACTTAAAATTAATTGACAATGTCATCATTGAAACCAAAAATAATAATTTGTGCAGAAAAAAACAATATAAGAAAGAACCAGTCCCCATAAAACCAGGAAGGTGTGGCGCTATTACCATTACCTGCTATTCTAAGTACTCCTGAAACTCCGCAAGACGTTCCACATGACTGTGGAAATAAAGAAGAGAAGTATGCCCACCATGACAGCATACTTGAGACCAAGATTCACAAGTAAATTTACCAGAAGTCCAGCGAAAACCACGCCAAAGAAATTTGCAGAAACTGCAGACCAAAATGGCATATCAAGAATAGCGGCAATGATGGCCCCAGTCCACGCTCCAGTACCCGGAAATGGCACGGCAACAAAAAGCATCAAACCTAGCCACTGAAACTCCACCACTGGCCCAGCCTTTTCTCTTGCTCTCTCAAACAGAAGCTCCACAAACCTGGAAGCCGAAGAACTCTTCTTTGAAAGAAAAGCGGCAAACTGCTTCAAATAGAGCACTATAAAGGGCACCGGCACCATGTTCCTAAATATAAAAAAATAAGTTAGAAGGCCATCAAGGACTATCTTTCATCGGCATTCTCGAAGTTGACTGGCTGGTAAGGTAAAATTCAGAATTGAACAACATACCCTAGGACAGAGACTACGGTGAGTTTCAGCGGATCTAGCCGCATCCAATAACCCACAGGGATGGCCCCGCGAAGTTCAATCACTGGGAGAGTAGCAAGAAAGAATACAATGGCTTCATCGATCCAACCAGATTTTCTCAAAGCCGTGGCTACCGTCAACCCAAACCCAGAAGTTCTAATCGAGTCGTCAACCACAGCTAGAGAAGTGCCGCAGGTGAAGGATAGAAAAACGGAGAGTAGGACAAATGGGAGAATCCTTTGAGTAATAGAAAGAGCGCCTGGTACTCCTACTGATCTTTCTTGCGGGATAATTTCAGCACAACGAATCTTAAACTAATAAGGAATTAGAAAAGAGAAATAGCAACAAAGAGCATTGGTATTTGGCACAGAAAGAAAGCAGAAATTACCTTGTTGAGAAGACCGTAGGGGACTGGTTCAGAGGTGAAAGCAACTTTTGAGGGTGTTCGGATTCGTCGGTAGAGGAATGTAGGTAGGGGGGAGGGAGTAGTACTTCTTCGTGAGGTGAATGCGAATAATGAGACGTTCCTTCTTCCATGTAAGGCGAAAGTTTGGGAGAGAGAGCTGGTGGAGGCCATGGATTGCGACGGCATGATGATTTCTCGCAGAATCGCTAGGGCAGCTCCACCGGCCTGCGGATGGGCAAATTATTGCTTCCGGTGCCCACGTCACCAAAATACAGGATCCGGTGTATTTGAATACCGTGGCTCATCGGATTGGATGTCCTGACATTCGGTGATCGGACACAATAATTCATCCTGCAGACAAATTTGATTTAATTAGAAATAAATAGTTGTTGATATACATATTTATAATTGTACAGATAAATAATATATACATAATACATTTGGAGCTGTTTGTTTGGGTGCATTATGGAGCTGTTTGTTTGGAAGTAATTGAGTATAAAGTAAAATAAATTTAAATAATTCAACTTTTTAAGTTTTTGATTTGACACAGAATAAAGCAAACTAAAAGTTTGATTGTATTCTAATCTCTTTGTCATAGTTCATTTTTAGTGCAAACTAAAATTATCTGATTCGAACGAAAAAGAAATTCACGAGCGCGGGTGACCAAATCTTGTGCATGATGACATGAATTCCTTCGTCGATGCCATGAATAGGGGTGAATTCAATGAAAGGCTCTCCTATTTCACTCCCCTTCTCAGCTCCCTCCGTCAAGCTCTCATACACTTCCCTTCCCCACCATCGCCAAATCGCTGAAGGAAACGCAAGCAAGGTAGTAGATGACCCCCCCCCCCCCCCCCCCCCCCCCCCCCCCCCCCCAAAAAAAAAAAAAAGATATCCTCACCATCGTACTTGGCCTCCTAGACTTCGTCCTCTCCTGCATCCGCCTCGACTCCTCGCCTGATGGTGTCAAGGTACAACGATGGATGCGATCTTGGAGGTTTGTTAGGGCTTTTGAGAAGGACGAACAAATTGGGTTTGCAAAGTACATGGTAAAGATGATGCAAGGAAAGTGGCAACTAAGACTTTTGGTAGTTGATTTGATTATGGGTTTGTTAACTCTGTTTCTTGACCCGCTGGGAATATGTGAAACAATGGAGAGTTCTAGCTGTTGGGGAATGAAATGTTTGAAGGCTTTGTTGCTGCTTGTTCTGATTCCATGGGAGGAGTTTGAGCTCGAGCACTAACAAGAAATATGTGTTTTTAGTAGAGTATGATTAATATGTAAGAGGATGCCTATAAATTGTGTTTTGTGTGCTTAGATACAATGTTAATGTCTATGTGTTTGTATTTATTTGTTGAAGCATCATTGGTTAGCTTGTGTTTTATTTTGATGTGCTTAAGCTGTTTGATGAGTTCTAAGTGCGTAAAGATGTATGTTCTTAATTGAGTATTGTTTGGTTGTTTATGATACTATGTCTTTGATTGGATTGGGGATGCATGGATTTCTTTTTTGTATTTTCCCCTTTCATCTTGACTAGATCATGTTCTCGAGTTATAGGAATGATCAAATTGTCCAATATAATAATTTTGCTTTACTCTGCATACACCCAACAAAAAAAAAAAGTTCACCTGCATTCACTTTAAAGACAACAAAACACCCTCAAAGTCTATCCATGCCCAGGGTCGAACCTTTACTAGAACCTGCCTCATACGATGTCATCCACATTAGCGTATCCACGCGCAGGGGCAGAGCCAAGAATTTCTTGCCCCCATGATCCCCACTGTATCTCTCCCCCTGTCCACGCCTAAGGTCCCATCATTGGCTATCCAAAGCTCCTATCTCAAGATCTTCTTCCCTCTCACATGCATCGATCTTGTCGTGAGCCCGCCCATCATGAAATTATTTTTATGCACGAGTCGGTCCCATCCACTCCAGTCTACGAGTTCCTAACATTATTGGCTATATCCCATCTGCTCTTGTTTGCAAGCCCCCACTGAACCACACTTCATTGGCATGCCTACATTTGTTTATGAGCCCCTATCAACAGTTTTGCTAATCCCATCTAGACACGTTTGTAAAAAAGGGTGAAAAAGAGCTAAGATTAAGGAAGCTCACCTTTTGTTTGTGTTCAACTCCTTCAAAAATTTGTTCATTCAAATTTGGCTCATATTCAAAATTATTTGCGAATCTCATATTCATGCTCGAAACATTTTATTGCGTTTCAGGAGAAGTTATTAGGTGCAGAGTCCAGACGTAGAGATATGTCCAGACATCAACTTAAAATGTGACAAGTGGAATGTGCTTTAGTTGCACTTTTTTGTACGTTTTAGTTGCACTTTGACTGCTCTTTTGTTGCGCTTTTTTACTACGCTTTGATTGCGCTTTGGTGTGCTTGCTTAAAATTTTGCGGACACATTAAATATATAAAGTAAAAAATAAATTCAATTGAATATCAACATCTTCTCTATGATGAGCTAGCAACAACCAAGTTGGTAATAAGTAATAACTACTACTACTAGTTTTTATCTAAGATAAGAAATCCAAATATTACCAATAAAATTAATTTAAATTAGAGAACATAAGAAATTTTATTAAAGATTATAAGCTCGTATTAAAAAAATTTAACGCTTATGAATGGTTGCACTTAGCATGCCATTCTAATTACTGAAAAATTAGAGCTCAAATCTCAGGCAATTATCATATACTGCTTGGTCTTTACCTTTGTAATCCTCAATAAGATTTGCACGACTGCACACCTCCGAGCCATAATGGAATAAGGATTTTAATTTCAAGCATATTTGCTCTAGTCAAATGAAACTGCTACAAGAGATAAAATTTTAGATATATTTGAACAATCACAATCATTACTGTAAAACCTCTTAATTATAAAAAAGAAGTGAAATTCTTAAATATCTGTACTTTTTTTATTTGATAATTGAAATTTCATTACAAAACTCCAAGATTAAACGTGCTCATGTAGGAGTAATCTTGGGATGAGTAACACCTCGAAAAGTTACACCAACAAGATAAAATTACGAGGCTATTAAACAACTGACAACATCTCTATGGCTAAGAATTTGAGTTGTTACAATCAGGGGTGGAACCCCCCTTTATGTCAAGGGGGTAATTGCCCCCAGGTCGAATCCCGCAAGGAGTCGCTATCCCCTTAGACCCCGTTATATTTGCAAAGCGTATGACAATCAAGGATATGAACAAATAGAGGTCGCTATTGACCCATTTTCTTGAAGTGAAGGGTTGAGCCAAATTTTAGACAACACCAATAGTTACTTATAAATTATAAGTTTGCCTCCCCTAAAAGTTAAGGCTGGTTCTGCCCTCGGTTACAATCACATGCCCAGATTTTACTTATATTTTGCTCTTATTATCCTCTACGGTTTTACACTTTTGCTCGTCGTATCAAATATGAAGGAATTATTATACAAATCAAAGGCAAACCAAAACCAAAGCATCAGTACAAGTGATTAGAGAGCAATAGACAATTACTATAATATCAAACCGAGTTTGCAATTTATGTAAGCAATTTTGCATAAAAAAAACCAACCAAGCAAACATCTGATAGCGCAATGCTCAAAGACCAGTAGAAATAATTTCACAACAGTAGTTCCACAACTTGAGCTTCATTTGGGATAGCTTTCTTACCGTTTTATGAAGTAGTTTTTTTATATAAATATTTTTTGAATTAGAATTTTTTGTACTATAAAGTTGTTTTACAAAACAATAAGAAAGCCGTCCCTAAAAGCTTTACTTTAGAAAGCAATAAAAAAGTTGCCTCTAATGAAACCTTAAGGCTTTATTTGGGATAGCTTTCTTACTGCTGCTTAAGTAACTTTCTAGTACAAAAAATAAAATTATTGTACTAAAAAACTATTTTAAAAAGCAATAAGAAAGCCATCCCAAACGAATCCTAAACTTTTTTGACACAAGTATTGTAATTGGAATTGTCCAACATCCTTAGCCATTTTAGACCGGCACGGATACTTCACAGTGTTCAACTTCCACCATTCGAGAAAATCACATTGCGTATTATTGCGCATATGCAAACTCACTTTAATATAGATACATAAATTAGATTTGGAATATTAAAAGAACTCCAAAAATATGATAAAATGAACAAACTCAAGCATACAATCAAAACTATATGAAAAAGTTGTCATTTAACATGAAAGCTGGCCCTCAAACACCTGCAGAACTAGAACTAGCAACACAACAGCAATGTTTTCATTATATATTTTCCAAATAACATTCTTAAGTGCTTGAATTTGAGCTCAGAAGATGGATATTGATGCTGCGCCAAAAATCAATTTTATTGAGGCATATTCTAGTTTACAACTTTCAACATTAAATGCGGGACAATCCAAACTCCAATTTCAATAAATTTATAGTCAAATTGAACGTATCAAGAAGACAAACACGATGAGACCAACATTGGTTCAAGCTGAGCCAAAAATGGATCCAAGTCAAGAGACCAAAACATGTTTTGAAGGTTCAAAGCTTTACTGGGATGACCAAATGATCACTAAATGCAACATGCTTGTAGTCAAACCGAGCGGCTCGACAAGGCGAAACCAACGAGCCCAATAGTGCTTCATTCTGACATCATTAAGGCGCTTAAATGTTTGAAACATGCTCTATAATCGAGGAAATTGGTATGGGTCGTCTGATGGAATACTCCAAAATTATCCTGGATCTTCTTCATATTTACGGAACATACCACTCACAAAAAATTATAAATAGGCCCATGCTCTCTTCATGAAGGGAACTTTTGGCTAAAGATTTGAAAGAGCTATGAGGCTTCAAGGATCCTAGAGTTCCATCTAAGCACCACTGCTAGCGAACTTCCGTCGACTGTCACTAGACCCCCACCAATTCGCAGACCATCACCGAATCCTTGCACATCAACTGATCACCACCAGACCTCACTCCAACTGCCATTGACACGCCACTCGGCCCATCGTCACCCACCAACTTTGGTCCATCCGATCGCCACCGCCCACCGACTGTGGTCCCTCTGACCATCGTCGCCCGTCGGCTCCGGTCCCTCTGACATCCGTTGCTCATTAATTATGGTCCCTGCGACCTCCTTCGCCCCTCGACTACAGTCCTTCAACCCATTGTCGCCTGCCTACTGTGATCTCTTCGACCTCCGTAGTCCGCCGACTACAATCCCTTTGACTTATGGTGTATCTGGAAATGATCTAAATTTGAGGAATTCCAAATACACTGGATTTGAACTATAAGGTGAATTCCTTTCACTTTAAAAATTTAATCTTCGTTCTTTTTTGTACTTTAAACCAAACACCAATATTTTCAAAACTCCTGCATTCAGAATAATTTATGCCCCATTTGTAGCAAACCAAATATCCCCTCAAGCATCTCACATACGTTCAAGATAAATGGAGGAATATATGAACATAAACATGTAAGGGCTTTTGTAACTTTACTTGTATTGCACTTGATTGTCTCCTACATTATTCAAATCCGTCATATGAACATGCATTTCATTACATAAATATGATAATGTTGGCATATTTAACATAATACATAAATGCGTGGAAGTAGCACATTTACGATAATTCTAGTATATACATCGAATAGAACTCTGAACTTGTACACATTTTCAATAATAACAAATTAGAAAATCGTTCATAGAGAATAGTTATAACATTATTTTTGAGCTTTTATTGTTCTATAAATCCTTCTATTGAAATTAACATGACTACATGAGTAGTAATATATATGAAAAATTATACATTTAAAACAAAATAGGTGAAAATTTGAATTTTGTCTATCAAAATACTCAAAATTATATAATTTATGGCATACAAAAAGTTATATTGTGTAGAGTTTTTAAAACTCATTTAAATTAAACTCTATAACTTTCGTATTAATTTTTCAATTTGAAACTTAAAGTAGAGTAATTGGAGCCTATATTGACACAAGTAATTTCTTCATCTGTCCCAATAGACAAATCTGGCTCCATAACCACCAAATTCTAACTTTTTATTCTATTTCCTTTTGCCTCTCTCTTCTCTCTATGACATTTCTAATCATTGGGATTGAAAATTGGTGAGTGGAAAATGCATTTAGATATTTGTATAAAAATCTCAAATTTGGCTCTTCACTTCGGTGCTACATCTCATAACGCCGCATCACTCCATCTGAATATTCCATATGCTAAGACATAGAACTCAGTATTGTAGCGCTCAATTCCAGCACTGTAGCCCTCCCAACTGCCTTTTTATAAACAGATATATTAACATCGTAGTTCTTACTTATGCAGTGATTTCTTAGCCAAATCTCCATAAACATATAGATTTTCGTAGCTCTTTCCGCACCACAACACCACCACTATAGCACTACAACATTTCCAAGGAGATTTCTAAGTTAACTTTCTTACTTTTCTAACTGGACAACCAACTTGTTTGGACTTAGGCTTCGTTTGGGACGGCTTTTTCATTGCTTTCTAAAACGGAGTTTTAGTACAAAAATAAAAAAATTTGTATTAAAACTCCGTTTTAGAAAGCAATACAAAAGCCGTCCCAAACGAAGCCTTAGTTAAACATAGGATAACTTAAAATTTCATCAACATTTAACGAATGAAAAATATGAAATTCTTACCCTTTTTTTTTTTTCATTACATTTTGAGTTGACTCATTTTATAACAACAACTATAGGGGTGCGACATTTACTTGAAAATACCTCTTAGTGAACGAGGTAGGGAAACTATGAATATAAACCCCCTTGGATATCCGCCTTTAGGATTCCTGTTTCATAGCTTCACCCCATCAATGATGAGCTTATTAACAACTACCAATAAAAATCATCATATCACTCTATTATGAATTTGATGTTAATCATGGTATAAATGTATACAAGTGTTGCATTAGGCATCCACCACATCATAAATTCCCTTCTCATTTCTAATCACTATACCTTAGACCAACAAGATTGGGGGCCCTGGTTCTAGTAAATATGTTTTTTAAAGAACATTTGACTTGAGAAATTATTATAATGAGATTAGTCTTAATAGGAACAATAAATGGATATTTGAGTTTATATGGCTCATAATGCTTGAAATTGTATATGATCAATATTTATTTTCTTGAAAAATATGTTCGATAGTTCATATAGAACAAAAATACACATTATCTTTACTGTAAAGGAGAAAAAATCTTAACCTCGGCTATTTTCGTTGGATGTCATAATTGGCATCATCTTATCTTTATTAAAGCTTAGGAAGGACAATGTTAGTGAAATGAAAATATTACCACTAAATAAATAGTTATGCAATGGAATGTTATTTGTTATTTTTTTTGTGTTATACATCTATGAATTCTCTGTGTTGTTTACTGTGATCGTTCTCTGAATTTACTTTATTACGTTGAATATTAAATGAGTCTTATTCGCATGTGTTATCGAACAATTTTATAAAATTGTTAAATAATATATTTTTTATATCATGTTCGAACTTAATCGATTTTTTTTTGAATAGCAAAGATGAATTTCAATTAGAATTAGAAGAATATTCAATCATGAACCACATTTTCTATTCTTATGATCCGAAGTCCGAACTAATATTGATATTTGTTTAACATTATTTGAAAAAAATTAAATAGTTATTATATTTTTCTAATTTTAAATATTCTAGGACATATAGTTTTCTCATAAAATCTAAAATTTATCTTTTAAAATCGACTAGAATGCAATCAACCATGCACTAGGGTTCCAAAGGCTTGCTTTTCTTTTCGGCATAAATTTGTTTTGTGCTAAAATTGGCAGTATTGCCGGCCAACAATTTCATTTTGAATATTGGGCATCAAATCCCAATCTTGGTTTTCCTCCGAGGCTTTGCCGAGGAGTATCTGACTCTTCTTAGACGGCCCTGCTGGTGCTCCATACCGACTGCAACCATGGTGCGACTCTCTCTCTCTCTCTCGCCCAAAACCCTCATTTTTCTATTTGAAACATCCTCGTGCTCCCTTTCTTTGCAGTTCTCGATCGCAGCTATCAACGACTGCGATTCCAGTGGCCAGCGGGAGCCTCTTGCGCCAACGAAAGAAGCCCAGGCATGAAAAACTTATGTTTGTTTCCCCCTTTCTTATCACGCCTGCAGCACTATTATGTTCTTCAATTGCGCGAAAATAAAGAAAAAAGGAAACGGAATTGATGTTTCATCTCTTACAGTTACTACAATCGTTATAGTAGGATTCGGCAAATTCTGCTTAAGTTTTGTTTTACGTGGGCATGCTTGCTTACAAGTTCAGTTAGCTGAAGTGTTTAAGTGCATTCTTTGTTATTATTTTCCCGAAACTAGTCCCTATACTCTTCAAATCTGTTGAGATGTCTCTATTGTTACATTGAAGTATGGTCATGCAAAATTTTTTTGTTGCTGCTTAAGTTGTTTGTGAAAAGCAGTTTTGCATTTCTTTGTGAAGTTTATTATTTGACCCTTATGCATCAAGGGGGCAGCTGTGGAGTTAGGAAAGAAATATTCTGGGCAGTGAGAAGGTAAGGCCACTCTGGAAGCTATCAAGCATATGCTTTTTACCATTTGAACTTTACCCATGGGTAGAAATTATGTGTATCGAAGAGTGTTGCAAAACTCTGGATCAGTTTGGTCCAAACTATGGTATTTTGGAAGGAGTCATACTACTATACTAGAAATAATGTAGGTGTGATTATATATAAGAGTTTGAAAAATAATATTGTAAAAATTAATAGAATTGTAAATAGAATGATAGCTTTAAAAATTGTTGTTGGTGTTAAGATTGTTAATATTATAAGTGCTTATGCTCTTCAAGCATATTTTGATATGTGATTAAAAATTTAAATTTTGAAATGACATAGAAAAGTTATTACAAAATATACCTCTTAAAGAAAGAGTTTTATTGGATGAGATTTAAATGTACATATTAGTAGATAGATGATTTTAAAAGCATTCATCGTGGCCATGAGTTTAGAGCAACTAGTGAATGTAGTAAGATTATATTAAATTTTGCTATAGCTTATGATTTTGTAATTGTTAATATCTTATTTAGAAAAAGAGATGAACATCTCATCACTTATAAGAATGTACATAATAAAATTCAAATTAATTATTTTCATATAAGAAAAGTAGATCGTTTAGATTATAAAGTTATTCCGAGTGAAAGTTTATATATGCAATATCGCTTATTAGTTTTTGACTTTAAGATAAAGCGACAAATATATAAAATAAAGTAAAACGTTATTTTAGGATTATATATGAGCGTTTTAAAAATACTAACAAAAATATTTTTGAGAGTGAGATTCTAGATCTTAAGATTTTATCTGTGTATGAGGAAGCTAGTTTTATGTGGGAAAAATAGCTAGTGATATTAGTAATATTTCAAATGATGTGCTTGGAATATTAAAGGGAAAATCTCATAATAGTAAAAATAATTGGTAGTTGAATCAAAATGTACAAATAAAGATAAAAAAATATGAAGATTTTTTATAAAAATTGGTTTAGATGTGAAAACTATGATAATTGAAAAAATATAAAGAGTCATGTTAGGAGTTTAAGAAAGCAATATATGATATAAATATTATAGCTTTTAATGATTTATATAATATATTAGATATTAAGGAGGATGAAAGATATATGTATATGTTAGCCAAACAAAGAGATAGTTGTAAGAATTTAGTTCAAGTGAAGTGCATTAGGGATGAAGATAAAAAAATATTTTTATTAGAAAAGGATATTTAACAAAGGTGGATGGGATATTTTTGCTAAGCTTTTTTCAATAAAGATTGTGAGAATACGATTAACTTTAGTGATCTTAGCACTCTAAATGGAAATAAAGATTTTTGTTTTTATCGGCCATTAGTAAAATCAAAGTTAGAGATGCTTTAAAGAAAATGAAGTGTGGAAAAACTGTTGGAGTAGATGATATTCCAATATAGGTGCGGAAATGCTTAGGGGATGAAGGAATTTTTTGGCTTACTAAACTTTTTAATATTATTTTGAAGACTAAAAAGATGCCCGCTGAGTGGAGAATGAGTGTGTTGATTCCTATTTTTAAGAATAAAGGTGATGCACAAGATTGTGCGAATTATAATGGAGTTAGATAATGTGTCATACTTTAAAACTATGGGAGAAAGTTATGCAACATTGGCTACGACGTGATACTAATGTTTCTCAAAATCAATTTGGATTCATGCCTGGTAAGTCAACTATGGAAGCTATACATGTGTTGAGAGGTTTGATGGGAAAGTATAGAGAGAATAAGAAGGATCTACATATGATATTTATTGATTTAGAGAAAGCATGTGATAAAGTTCCAAGAGAAGTGCTATGGAGAGTTCTAGAAAGAAAAGGGTTAATAATGCTTATATTTAAGTCATTAAGAATATGTATATAAGAGTTGTTACTTGTGTTCAAACACAAGGTAGTTTGACCAAGTATTTTTCTATTTCAGTTGGATTACATTAAAGATTAGCCTTAAAAGCCCAAATCTTTTTGCTTTAGTCATGGATGTTCTCATTAGACATTTGTAAGAGATTGTACCTTGGTGTATGTTTTTTGCTAATGATATTCTTCTTAATGATAAGACTAGAGAGGTAGTAGAAGGTAAACTTAAATTATGGAGGTCAAGTGGTCAACCTTAGAGTATAAATGTTTTTGTTTGAGTAGATCTAAAAATTGAATATATGGAGTACAATTTTAGTAGTAATAGATTTAGTGGCGGTATTGTGACTTTGGATGATCAAACTATTAATAAGAGTACACGTTTTAGATTTCTTGGGTATATTGTTCAGAGTGATGGTGAAATAGATGTGGATATAATTAGTAGAATTCAAGTTGGATGGGTTAAGTGAAGGAATGCATCGGGCTTGTTGTGTGATAGAAAATTCCCCCTCAAACTTAAGGGAAAATTCTATAAGATGGTGCTGGGACCTGCAATGCTTTATGGTGCAGAATGTTGGTCATTAAAAGAGAATCTTAATATTAAGTTAAGTGTTGTAGTGATGATGATGCTCAGGTGGATGAGTGGCTTTACTCTTAGAGATAGGATACAGAACGAGCATATACGTGAAAGGGTTGGAGTAGCTCTAGTCGAAGATAAGATTAAAGAGAGTCGCCTCAGTTGGTTTGGTCACATAAAACAGCTGCTTTCCAATGACCTGATTATGAGAGTATTTGTGTTGGATTTGGCTTATGTTAAGAAATGTGGTAAACAAAAAAAAACTTTGTTAGAAAATATTAGAAATGATATTTCCTTATTAGATTTAAATAAGAATTTGACTCTTAAGTCTTAACATGACAAAATGGAGAAAAAAAAGATTCATATTGCCGACCCCACGTACTGGGATAAATGGTTGTTGTTGTTGTTGTATTAAAAAAATAATTAAAAAATATGTTTAAAAATATATAATGTATGTGTTTTGAAGTGGAAATTTAAAGTTTCAATTAATTTATTTTGTCCCACATCGCTTGGGAATTTCAATTAATTTATTTTGTTGTCATGTGTTAAGAGCTCACAAGGGGTGATGAGACCATATGAGTATGTTGTATTGGTGTGATGGGACCATATGGGTATGTTGTGTTGGTGCTTAGATTGCAAATAATTATTATTATTATAAAAATTTAGGCTTTTTATTAAATTTACATTTGTTATATTTAAGTTAATTTACTAATTAATATTTAATTAAATATTTTATATTAAATTAATTTATTTAATTATTTAAGTAAGAGGTTAATTGAACTGAGTGGTTCTTAAAAATTGAGACCGGTTCAACGGTTGGCCGGTTTCACCTGCGGTTCAAACTGGTTCACACCGGTTTGATGCTGGGCCGGTTGTTAAGGAGGATCGGACCGGCCATTTGGCTGGTTCACGGTTGAGCTGGTCGAGCTGGCCGATTCAATCTGGTTTTTAAAACCATGGTTACACCTCTAGATCGATTGCTAGGTTAATAGTGATGCATGATTTTACTTCCTTTTGCTCTCACTTTGATGGCACTCCCATTTTTACTTCCGTTCTGCTTCTGTGAAATACTTTTTGGTGTTCCTTAACTGTAATTTGTTAAGCATATTTTGCTGTACCACTCCAGGAATTTCATCTTTCTCAGAGTTATCATGAGGGGCTTCTGAAGTTGCAGGACAGAGATTATGCAAAAGCCCGTGAGCTTTTTGAGGCTGTTTTAAAAGATCCTCTAATATCGAGTTCACAGGTAAACATGGTTTATTCAGGAAATTGTATGTTATTTTTTCTTGAAGTTCTTTCTTCTTATTTATGCTTTCTTCTTTTAGATTGGTAAGAATGCTGGTGACAGCCACTTGCTGCAGCTGAGGTATTCAAATGAACACTAACTTTTTCTTGCTATGAACCACAAATCTGTTATTTAATCCTTTTCAAAGTTTGTTAAATTAGCATTTTTCTGTTGATTAAACAATTAAGTTCGGAGTTACAGCTTCTTGCACTCCTTTGAATTACGTTAATTCTTCATGTTTCAAGTCTGGCATGCAGTGACGTCCTTTTAACTGACGAGTTCAATTGCGCAGGCATCCAGTGAATTGAGTTATTAGTTATCTTTCTTTCTGTCATTTAATGTTTTATGTGGGTTATTATGTGATAATTCCTTAATGTTTGAATTTTTACTTTTCTGGTTATTACTATAAAGAGCCATGTTATTCAAAACTTAGTGTTTGTTGAGTTGAATTAAAATTTATGCATCCTATATTTTTGCTTGTTTAGTTCTTCTTTTTCCTGCTTGATTCAACATAGCCTGCTTTGATCATTTAGAAGTTCAAATTCTTCGAGTATTCAGCATCAACAACTTGAATATCTTTTGTTTTATCTTAAGTTGCCCTTCTCTTGGCTCTCAGTTCTCTCTTAAATCTCCGCCTCTAATTTTGTTTGAATTGGTGAACCTACTGTATTAGAAATTAAATATGCTTTCTTCCTGGTAAACTCAAGAACGTGATTGGCATAGCTTCAAGTTTTTAGGCATACATTTAGCTTAATGAAGATGTTTTCAAACTAACTCATTTATACAAAATTTCTTTATATATATTTCATTTTAGGGAAATTCCCATTGTCTTAGACGCCGGGGTGTTAAATTCTTTCCTGACTTTTTGGATGAGTACTTTCAACATAACATGAGAGTTAATGACAATCATCCGATATAAAATTACGGTCAACATCAGTGATGGGATTAATTACAATTTTGCTTGCATTATTCAGACATATATATGCAAATAATATTTGGATTTATTTTATAGGTGTATTTCTTTCCTTATAGATTTTTTGTTAAGGCTTTTTTTCTGTCTTATTTTTATTGCATTGTTTGCTTGTAATTTTAAGTTTTTTTCATTAATAGTGACCTCTAGGGCTAGGTTGAATTATTGATTGGTTGAATAAAATACTAAATACCACTGAATGCCTGTCTCTTTTATATATCTATTTTCTTTTGTTTGGGTACCTGCAGCTGTGTCAGGAATAGGGATTCATTCACCTGTTTCAGAAAATGTGTAATCTGTTTAACGTAAGGATTTTCTTTTATATTAGAATAAGATAATCCTGGGTTTGGTCAGTCTATGTTTATTACTGTCCTTCCGGGGCTTTTTTTAGTGCTTACATTGATTTCTTTCTTTCAATTCTAGAAATTAACATCTGTACATGCAAGTGCTAATTCTTACCATGTCTACCTTGTGCTTATTATGCAATCTCTATGCCAATAGGCTTTCTTTATGCTTCTTAAAGTAGCTTTTTAAGTAAAAAATATTCGGAGTGAATAAGTTGATTGTTTTCTTCATACTGATGTATTAATACCACTTCTGCAGATTTTTGTCATTGAAGAATCTTGCCTTGGTTTTTTTCCAACAAGGCTCGGATCATTACAATAGTGCTCTTCACTGCTATCTTCAAGCAGTGGAGATTGATTCTAAAGATTCAGTTGTTTGGAATCAGCTTGGAACACTGGCTTGCACCATGGGCTTATTTAGTACATCACGATGGGCTTTTGAGCAGGGGCTTATATGCAGTCCCAACAATTGTAAGAATTTGCAAATTCCTTGCATTGTCATCTTCTTTTCATCCTTTGTTATAGACAATATAGTAGATGCTATAGTTTCCATTTAGTACGGTATTCTTTTATTAAATTCCAGATAATGCTTTCTACATGAAGGGAACTGCATGGAGAAACTCTTGGAGATATTAATCGCTATTGGAGATGAAGTTTCATCCCTTTCTGTGGCAGAGCTGATACTGCGGCACTGGCCATCACATTCTCGTGCGCTGCATGTCAAGAAGATAATTGAGGATGCAGAGCCATTACCATTTGCGCCTCGTGGAATAGATAGGCTGGAGCCAAAGCATATTCGACTAAAGTTTCCCGAGAAGAGAAAAGTAACAGATGACATAATTGATGAGAATATCTCATCAAAAAAACCTAAACAATCTGTCGAGCTTCAATTGTCAGAGGCAACTTGGGCAATTACTGCAGATGCAATTTTAGGCCTCTTATTTCCTGCAGCCAGTAGGTTATCCGAACAAGTCTTTTCACTACAAGAAACTTCACTAAATGGTAAAGTCGGTTGCAGGCGAGGGGATACCGATAATGTTGATGAATGTGGGCTTCGAGCATTAACAAATTCAAGAATAAACGTACGCATATCCTCAACTTCAAAAACAATTGTGGATTTAGCTGGACCAGAGATTTGTCCAGCTGGTGAAAATATGGCTGTCACTTCCTGTAGTTTTGATGAAACAAGAATGATGAAAGATAAGGAAATCTGTGTGGACAAAGAACATCATCATGAAAGGCGAAGTATGCGCCTTGAAAGGCTAAGAAGCCGCAAATCAGGAAAAGAAGAGTTGGAATTTTCAAGTGGGAAGGATCCTTCAAAATTTGTCTTGCGAACTTTAGAACCTTTTATACTTAATAAGTCTGGAGCAAGAAATGTTGATTATTCTGGAAATAGTAATTTTTCTGATGCTGACAATCTTACATATTCTTCAGTTCAAGAATGCAATGCTGTTACTCAATTCATCTCTAAGGCTTCAAAAAATTGTGGGGCGTACCATATAGGACATATGTTTCTAGAAGAGATTTCAAAAGTGACTGTTCCTATTCAAGTTTGTTCTGCTAAGATCCTTGAAATAGAAAAGTTGACAAGGCATTGGGGCCAGGATAGGAGTCCGTTATGCTGCCTGTTTCTAGCTGAGTTATGTTTTGATCAAGGTTCAATATCTACTGATGAATCCAAGCAAGTTGAATTTTTCTCTGACTCATCCTATCATCTATGTAAAGTCATTGAGTTAGTGGCTATGGATTCACCAAATGCCTTTGTTGGTGTACACGACAATCACAATAGCTCAAAAGGTAGCTTATGTGTGGATAATACTAATAACCAAACAAATTCTTTGAGTTGCACTTTCGAGAATGATAATATTGTAATCAGCAATATTTTTCCATCAGGAGTATTGGATGTTCACCGGCAATCTAACGAGAACAATTCTGCATTTTGGGCTCGTTTCTTTTGGTTAAGTGGCTGCCTGTCCCTTTTGCATGTTAGCAAGGAAAAAGCATTGAAAGAATTCATCATTTGCTTATCAATTTTGAGAAAAAATAGCGAGACATCAGATTCTGTGCCTTTACTTCATTGCAGAGTCAAGTCACTTACTATTGACAGGGTTATTAATGAAATTAATTTGTTAACGTTAGATGCATTGCTTCATAAGGTTAATGTGGACTTTATGGAGAAGGGTTTGTATGCAAAATGCATAGAAATGCTTTCCCCGCTATTACTTTCCACAAAAGATGTCTACCTTGACGTGGTATCTGCTTCCTCAAAGGAAAGTGATGGAGTCATATCTCTTGAGTTGAGGGCTATAGATATCTTAATATCAGCTTGTCAAAAAACAGAGCCAATGAACAGTGAGCTCTATTTAAACTGTCACCGACGGAAAATGCAATTGGTTATTGTTGCTGCTGGTATGCTAGGTTTTCGCAAATTACAAAATGATAAAAGCTCATATCTCAAAACAAGCCCTGCCTCTGATTTGGGAAATCCAGATTCTGTAGATAAGCGGTGGCTAGAAATGTTAGCTGAAGGGATAAAGGATATATGTCAAATAGCGACAAGGATGAGGACTATTGTTGATCAGAATGCAGCTCATGTAAGTTTTCATTAGAAGAATTCTACTTCTATTTTTAAGGAAATCTTAGGTCATCAATATTTAATATCTTAATTAAGTAAAGCAAAATGCCCTGAATTTTTTAAATCTATAACGAATGCATGTTGTGGCCATTGGCATCTTTTTTCTGCATTGAGCAGGCACCATTCGAGCAGTTAATTTTGATCTAAAACTAAAGTCTATTAACAACTTTTGAGCCCTAAAGTTTCTATCAGAGGTTTCCTGTTAACAACCTTAGGTTTTGAAGGCTAGTTTGTTTCCATTTTTCCTGATGCACTTTTCCTGCTCTGTATAATTCGACTCGGAAATGGGAGAGCCCCACCACACAAGATTAGGCTATATCAACCTGCTATGTTTTTTCTGCAGGCAATTGCATACCCCAAATGATGGGGATATGAAATGCAGATGGTTGCAATTTGTATTATGCTGCTATCTCAAATCCAAAGTAATCCGGCCATGCTTTACCAATTGGCCTTTTCATCATTACTGGTCCAAACTGTTCCACCTCCACCTGTGACCAAAATTTGGCATGGTAGTGCCGTGTCAGCCAGCAAATCCGGCTATCCTTACTGTTAAATTGTGCGTTTGGTACGCCGTTTTCCCTGTTGTACGGTAGGAAACGCAACCGAGTTGGGGTTTGGGGAGACGAGGTCGTGCTCCGTTCTCAAAATTTTTGCGTCCCGTGGCTGCTTTTTCCGTCCTGAAGTTGGCTCCTGCTTTCGTTGCTTTCCGCTGTTTGAGGGTAAGAAAAAGACGCAAATGCCTTGCGAAATACACCGCATCTTCTTCTTCCACCGTGAAGTTCGGCACTTCTTCCACCGTAAAACCCATTGGCTTTATCAAATTTTCCGGGGGAAGCTAGGATTAGGATGGCCGGAGGCGGAGCAAAGGCGGAGCCGGAGGAAGAGCTTTCGAGTAGCAGTGGTGGCGGGAGTTCTGAGAACTGGGAGAGGTCAGTAAGTTACTCCATTTGTCCTAATCCTTCATCGCGTTCTTCGGCGGCCGTCGATGGCGCAACCAGTGGCTAGGCAGGCTACGTCGGCTACGCAGGCTACGCCGGCGAGGCAAAGGCAGCAGGGAGGGTTTGGCCAGACGGTGACCGGAATAATCCGGATGGCGGTTATGTGGTACTTCGCCATGAAATTCTTCTCACCAAAGAAGCCCGCTGACCCCTCGCAGCTTATGTCCAACCTCTTCCAAAAGGGAGAGCCACTGGTCTGTTTCATCTGCAAATCTTATTTTACTTCCTGTCATATTTGTTCCATCTGTTCCGAGATTAGAGATGTGGTTTTTGATCCATTTTTGGCGACTTTGAGATGCATTCATAAGGGTATTGAGGTCTTTAAAGATCCTTAGCAATAGGATCAGTCGCTGTTCTTCTTTTGATTGCTCGATCAAAGCATCCTGATTTACTTTTGTTTGCCTGCCTTATATAATTGCATGACTTGTAAAATTTGTGGAATACTTTTCCTAATCCATTTTATTATGTATTTCCAATCATCTTATTTAAATGCCTTGACTATGTAAATTTTAGGATTTCTTTTTTTTTTCTGAGGGGAAAGAGTTGGATTGTTGTCTCTCCATCAAGCATTGCATTGTACATTGTTATGGTTTGCTGCTGAAATTGATTGAAGTTCTGAATTAACTGGGTGGTGTTAATATCGATCTCTTCTTCCATATCCTCTGCCTCCTTCTGAGGATTTGCTTCTTTAGCTGATCATCGTCATGTGATCCTTCGATTTTTTCCTTCAATCCAGAGTTCTACCACATTTCATTGTAAAAGAAAAACAATCGGTCTCAAGTTCAATGCGTGCTTTTTTTTTTCTTTTTTTAATCTTTTGGAATGAAAGAAAATAATTTGGAAGGATCTGGAGATTGGAGCCGCTGGCTTTCTCTTTCGCCCTCTCCTCCCATCTTTAGTGAAAGTGAGCTACCGACATTTTCTCTCCTGTATTTTTACCATTTGATTGTGGGATTTAATAGGGATTTTGAGCTAAAACGGCTAAACGATGCTCGACGGAACTATTGAGGTTGGGCAGCCGAGGCCGGAGGCGCTTGGAGTTCTACGGCTGTATGGGAGGGATTTTCTTTGCACCGGCAAAGAAAATTTTAAAAAATATCTTTTTAAAAAAAATTTATAATTGTTAGTTGGTTATCGTATATATATATATTTTTTAAAAAATATATTTTAAACAAATTTCTTTCATTTTAATATATATAAGGGTATCTAGGTAATTTGTTTCCACACAGCTGCAGCACAGCAGCTCCACAGTTATATCATCCAAACAAAATATACTATTTTCTGTACAACAAGTTCAAAAAGTAACTTTCTGCACCATAACTTCACAATCTACTTTATCGACAGCTACAGCTGTCCCAAACGCACCCTAAATAATGGGATTAGGGCGTTGGGCTAGTCAGGGCCTTGGTCAGCACTATTTTGCTTTTTATAGTTATGTCAACATCATCATCATTAACCTTATCCTGACCATATTGGGTTTGGTTTGTAAGTTCTAATTCTCTCATAATTTATACTAAGTATTGCCTGACTTATTTACCTTTTTAGTGTATTTTTTTGCACAAGTTCCACCTTTCTTGAACTCATTTTTTATTCATAATCCTTTCATAGTAAATTTAAATACACATAGTATAGGTATCTTCTATTAGTTCTTGTGGAATTTGATTGTGTCGATCAATTGGGTTGTACTCTTGACTCAATTATCAATTTCGTTGGTTGAGCTTGACAAAGAGCTCGCTGGGGAATCACAGGGGGGCAACACGCCATGTGCTAAATGATTTCGATTATGTTCTGAGGAAAAAAAAATTTCTTGTCCTTACTGCGCCACGGCGCTGTAAATCCAGTGCTAACGCGCTGTGAATTTTCTCTTGGATAGAGAAGCTTAGCAGGGGGGCACTGTGAACCCACTATGGGATAGAAATCCTAACGTCGTAGCTCTGTGGGCCGGCTGAGTCAGTTTCTTTCTTGCAATTTTTATGTGGTTGTTACATCAAAAGGTGTGTGTGCAAGATATAGTGTGTGAAGTTTGTGAGAGGAGAGAGAGCAAGATTTGTACAATTTGTTTCATTTTTCATAATGAATTTTTGGGCTTGGTGTGGCTTCGTGATTTTCTCCCATTTTCAAGTTTTTCTATGTTAAATTTTGGTGTTCTTTCTCATTTGTTTGTTGTCTTGTTTGTTTCATTCATTGTTTACTCCCAACATCTTTTACCTTTCATTGTGAGTGCTTTAGTCATCTATCTATTTATTGTTGCCTTAACTTCGATAAATGTTACTGCCACCATCCCACTAATATAATTGAAAATTCAATATATATTTTATTAGTTTTGCTATACATTTATCTTAATATTCTTATTTCTTCCATTCTTAACTTAGTTATATGTGATTTAGTTATCTTCCAAGTTCCAACACATCTATAAAATATCGGTGATCTAATTGTATTTTTAATAAAATTGTCTTCTAGTCTCCATAATATTCCCTTATATTTTAGAGACATTTCTTGTTTTTCCCTACGAAGCCTTAACTTTATAAGTTATATTCTCATTTACATCTTCATTCTTTGGTATGTTTGTTAAAAAAATACTTGGAACATATAATATTTATATCACGATGTCTTTAGTAATATTGGATACTAATTATTAATAGCTCTTCTATTATAATTTCTTTACGTATTCTTAGATTGTGCTCTATTTACCTTATGCCTTATAGTTATTCAGTATTTTTTTCTTTTTTCTAAGTTTTGACTTTTTCCTATAGAAGTCTCTTCGATTAGAATTATGTTATTAAAAAATATATAAATAAAGTACATTTTTAATACCCTTTTAAGCACTTATATAACCTATGTAAACTTATACATACTTTATGTTGATCCTTATTATAATTCTTTCATTATAAAGAAAATATAATTCCATAAATACTTCTAATATTAATCAATGTTATATCATATGTATCTTTGATTACATTTGGCACACGTTGTTGCCTTATCCAAAATTTATTCTTATGGTGCTCGATGATAGTCCTTATGATAAAAAAAATCATAAGAAGATTTTCTTTTTGCTATTTATACTTGATAGTGAATATTTTTAGCTTAAAATTAAATTGATTGGCTAATATCTAAATCATATGAAGATTCCCTTTTTGCTATTTATACATTTTCATTATTTTCCTTAGCAATAAATTCATCATCTTAGTGGATATTTTTAGCATGAAATCAAATTGATTCTTGGATGTTGATGTAATTTAGGTCTATGTTCTGTTACTCTCTCCACCTAATTTGTTGACTCATAAATTTGATACATCCCAATATTTGTTAGGCTTGAATGTCACCTTGGTTCTTAAATATTCACCTTGTATTAATCATTGTTGTTTTTTAATCTTCAAATTATCATAAAAAAACTTTTTAATCAAGTTATTGCAATGTCACCTAAAACTCTCCAAATATTATTTATATTTTCTATGAATCTAAAGTTTTTTTTTTCTTACACATTTTCTTTGGAGCTAACTCTACATCACTTGTTTGGACCAATCTACAATATACTTGTTCAATCTAGATTTGTTCGGTGAATGATACTTGACTTTACTAGCTGATCTATCTGGTGAGCTTGAGAACCTATTGGTGAGAGTGGAGAGTTGTGGACAAATTATAGAGGAGAATAGGCTAGCAACTCACTATCTCAGTTAATAATACAAGAAAAATATCAGAGTCCAAAAGGTCCAAAAAGTATAAAAAATTCTCCTAAATTATTTATCATCACCATTTATTATAGGATTTTGAGGGCTACAAGAAAGACTACATAGAGAAAGATAGAAATATGGGCTACACAAAATTACCCATACAATGCTACACACTAATCTAGGATATTTGATGCCTCTTAATTCGATGCTGGAGGATGAAGTCAATGATTTGGTGAACTATTTATCATCGGGCGAGTCCTAAGAAGAAGTGAGCCCGTTGTTGGCTAGTTTTCTTGCGAGGCCGACAAGTGACATTTGAGGCTCGGTGTCCTGTTGAGGAGGGTGAGCCGAGGTGTTAGTGTGGATATGACTTCCTGAGTCTGATAGGAGTTCTAGCTAAAAGAGTAAGGGGCCGCTGGGGTAAATGCTTTCCTGTAAATAAGTTTGGCAAGCTCAGAGAGTAAGAGCTTTATTGAGATGAGTGGCATTGCTTAGCAAGGAATCCTTTGGTCGCCTAGCATAAGGCGAGCTTCTAGATGGATGCGGGGGAATGACGTCCTCTTATTGGACGAGTTCCTCTGGTAGCTGCGAGTGAGTCCTTTTAGGTATGCGCTCACGAGAAGGAATATCCTTGTCACGACCCGGTCCCTACCTTTGAAAATATTTGAGAAGGCAATTAAGGTTGCTCAATACCTATTTATCCTCTCCCACTCTCTCCCTCTCAGCCTCACTCTCTCTTCCCCATCTCACCCTCCCATCCACTTTTAGTAAAATCTCTAAAGCCCTTAACCCGCTTGACTAGCCGCCACCACCTTGTTGTTACTGACTCTAAGCTACAAACTCCTACTTGTCATCATTATTGTCAAAATCGTCGTTGTCGTGGCATAGCTGACAAGGTTTAAATAGTAAAAATAAAATATTCATATATTACAATGATGGATGTGTTGATAGAAAACATCTAGCGGAGAGGCCTATGATTTTTAAAATTCCATTAATTTTTTAAGTTAATCATTTAGAGCTTAAATTCTAATAAAATTTAAAAAAAATTATGAATATTTAAAATTATTCAAGCAAAATATATTGCTGAAAAGTTGTCCATCCACCCTCTATAATCATTTGTCGATGGTGATAAATTTGAGAATAACTTCAATTCATAAAGAGCCAGTGTCTTGTCAAGCAAATTGCCTTGATTTATTCTCAAATGATCTCTCTTCATTAAGAATGTGTTATGTGTCCTCTAACCAATGGTCATGTCGTCAAACAACACCATAGATAAACGATAATAGCTGGGGCTCACTAATTGGGTAGTTTTGTCGCAAAATGATGCCATTAAATTATGCCCACAACTAGTGTTTGCAAGTTTCCCAATTGATAAAAAAATATTGAGTAATGAATTATAGGGTTCACTTGATAGGGCATAAAACATTATATCAGCTAAATTGAATCAAATTTATTCCCTTAGACAAACATTCACCATAGCTCTATAAGGTTCCATTAGACGAATCAACCTAGGCTATCAATAAGTATCTTTCGGTTAAGTTATGTCGACTAGTTCAAATGACTAAGTAAATTAAGGACCATGACAACCTGAGATTCTAGAATTATGGGACATTGATCAGGTTCGTCATCATTCCCACAATCATATGCTTAAAGTGTAAGGTATAAGTTTTAAATCATGTACTAAATCAGCTACTACTATATGCTAAGTACTTAGTTTTTAATAATTAGTCTCAGCCAAAAGTTCTCTCTCATCACTGATCACTGTGAGAATAAATAACCATTGGGGTTCACATCTTTGAGAAACTTAGAAAGAAACCTAAAACTAAATTATAAAGGCTTAAAAAAAAGAGGGCGCAATCTATGGTAATGTCTTATCTTCAATTTGATATTCCTTTTTTTAAATTGACCCAGTACACCCAAAACTTCTTTAGAAAGGCTAGGGCACAAATTTTCAGGGCCCACAATATCTCATAATTCTAGTGTTTAAGCTATTATGATAATTTTCTTGAGTGATAACTAAGATCTTGTTATTTTCCCTTTAAATGCATATAATTTGATCAAAGTCTTTTGCTCTATGATATTGTCTCAATTATTCTCTCTTTTTTTTCCTTTCTTAGCATCTAACCTAGTATATAAATTACAAAAAAAAGGCACCTTTTGCTTTTTTTACCATTCACTTGCAAGGTTTCTCACTCCCTTATAATTATTATAAGTGATAGTAGTATTTATCTACTGCCACTATTCAAAGCACAATTTTATTTTCATTGATAACCTTTTAAACCTTTTCATTCAATTACCAAGTCTTCTTATTTATGTATAACCTATTTCTATTTCTAGACTTCTTATTTTTAATTATAATCTTTTTAATGGAGCTAGCTTACTTATCCAACTTCAAATTTGCCTCAATTAAGCAATTCCAATTTCTCTCTTTTAACAATCTATCTTGAAAGACTTGCTTCTTATGTTGGATCTTAGGCCTTTTCTCTTATACGCTTAAGAAATATATCAATATTTTTCTACTCTATGTTGTGTGGAAAACACATATTATGCATCAATTGTGTATATTATATTATTCAAATATTAATAATGATTATATTTTTAACATTTTTGTATTAAAGATGCAGCATTAGTTGTGATGCCCAAATAGTTCGGATAAGAAGATGATGATGTTACATTAGCATGCAGTTACAATATAGAGTAGGGAGAAATTAAAATAAGAATGAAAATTGTTAAATGCTTAATTTGCCAATCATAAGAATCCACCGGTTAACAATTAAAATGGTCGCATTGAGTTTCCCTCACTCATACTCTTGAGTATTTTCAGCGTAAGAATAATTTATACAATCTTAACGATGCCACCACAAGACAATAGGCATTTACCATATTGCTCAGTGAAGAGTTATCCGGAGAGGAGGTAGCTGGTGGATGATGGAGTATTCGCCACTGAACGGGAAGTTGATGCTCGTCTATGGTGATTGTCAAGGAAAAGAAGATCTGATTGTAGTCTTCGACGAAGTGGTCGTTCTCAAAATCGATGTCGAAGAGGGGAGACCAATGAACATCCACTTGTCCTTGAGGGTCGAATATGAATCCATGATCATGCTCGGGGTCAGCCATCCATGGAGAGCGAAAGTTCCTCCAATTTCGGGAGGGGCCTGAGAGAGAGAGAGAGAGAGAGAGAGAGAGAGAGAGAGAGAGAGAGAGAGAGAGAGAGAGAGAGAGAGAGGCGGCCCAATGATAGGGCTTGATTGGAGTGAATTGATTGACTTCTATAATTGGAACTTTAAATTAGGAAATGATTTAAGGGCCTTTTAAAATTTAAAAATCAATTTAAATTAATAGAGGGAATTTTCTTAATTAATTCAAAATATAGTGACAATTTGAATTTCAAATTAATTTGAAATCTAAAACTCAAATTTGAGGTTTTCCCAAAATATCTTGAATTAAATTAGGAAAGTAATAATGGGCCAATTTGAAATTGGAACCAAGGGGATTGGGTGGTTGGCCGACGATAAGCAGGGGAAATTAGCTGATGGCAAGGTGGGGGAAAGGGACTTGGTCAACGGTGGGGTGGATTGTCTTGGGGTATAGCTGAAGGTATTTGAGGGGTGTGGAGAGAGAGAGAGAGAGAGAGAGAGAGAGAGAGAGAGAGAGAGAGAAGGGAGGACTCGGCTAGGAGGGAGGGAGAAAAGGAAGGGGAAGGAGAAACCGAGAGCCCGAACACTTCCTGTGGTTGGTGGGAATTGCTTTGCCCTCACCGAGGGACTTCTCCTCTCTCTAAAGCTTTCAACACTCATGAGAACAAGAATACAAAAATTTCTTATTAATTATCCTTCTACAATAGATAAGGCCTCCATATATAGGCCTCAAAATAAAAGAGACTCAAAGACTAAAATGCTCTCTGTGTTACAACACAAACTAATCCCTCGTAGGGGTACAGCGGTAAAGACTAAAACATAAGCACAAGAAATACATAAAATCCATCATAAATAAAGACAATCGTAGCCGTCGATCTTCGATTCCTCCTGTGATAGACTCGCCAGAGTCTCCTGCTGATGTCCTCATCAGTAACATTGTATGCTGCATCTATTTGTTAGAGCTATTCATAACCAACGGTTAAAAAATAAACTGAAAATTAGCATGCAAGACAAACTCTCAGCATTGGGTGTATATCTGCATCAAAAATAAGTGGTATAAATATAATAAACACGGTTTTTGCCTGTTATCTAATTACTTGTATTCAGAAATTCTTATGATCTTATTCGAGATATTTTCTGACTACTCGTGTTTCTTTAAATGAGAGAAATAATCTTCAAGGGTTGAACTGTCAGATTATTCCGGTTTCCTTGCTTTTCCCAGGCTTAGCCGATGCTGCTGAGATCTGTTGAGAGGCTCAGAATCCTCTTAGAAGTATTTATTGGAGTGATGCATTACTGAATATTATTTATTCTTCCAACCTCATCTTGCGCTTTCATTAAAACTGAACTGGAAAGCCCTTAACTGCTCTTGCAGGGTTGCATGGATTCAGTGGATACTGTTATTGGTAATATTCAGAGCCTACTTTTAACAGTTATATGCAGTTCAGTCGGAAAAATACTCAACCAAAAAGTCTCAATTCCTGGAAATTTAAGTCCTACAGATCACTTAGAATGTTGTCTTCTTGTTGATGCTGCTATTGCATTCTGCAAGCTGCAACATCTTCTTCCTTCAGTTCCTGGCAAAGCTCAAGTAATTATAGAAACAGTTTATCTATTAACTTATTGCTTATTTTTTTTCTTCTTGTCGTTGAAATCTCTCACATTTCAATAAAATGAATCATGCCAGGTTGATCTAATTGTTGCTGTCCATGATTTACTTGCTGAATATGGACTTTGCTGTGCTGGTCGAGACATTAATGGAAAAGAAGGGGCGTTTCTCAAATTTGCAATCAAGCATCTTTTGGCCTTAGATATGAAACTGAGATCACTACATGGTAGGTTTGAACTGGAACAAACAAAAAGGTACTTCAACCTTTTTTAAGATTAGAGCAGATATGAATCTTTCTAGTGAATTATATTATCCTTCTTATTTGGATGTAGGTTCGAATGGAAAAGAGGAAATGTTACAAAGAGATGGGCAAGAAGGAATGAATGCTGATTGTTGCTTACCCAAGGATGGAGTTGAAAATGGAAAGTTTCCTATTGATTTGAACTCTGACTCTACTGGAGAGAACAATGGAGGACTTGCTATTAACGAGACTACTAACCAAACGATAGATACCGAAATAGAAAAAGTGCAGCTGGGTATTGAAAGTGCTTTAGATCAGAGTTTTTTCTGTTTGTACGGCCTTAACATAAACCCAGATTCATCAAGTGAAGATGACTTAGCCTTGCATAAAAATACTAGTCGAGGAGATTACCAGACCAAGGAACAGTGTGCTGATGTATTTCAATATGTTTTACCATATGCAAAAGCTTTATCAGTGCGTAGTTATTTCACTTATTTGCTGTTTTGCTCTATAAACAACTAATAAACATAAGGATTTGCACCAAAAATCTATAAGCAACTGACAAATATAACAGACCTGTACCAAATTATACTCAATAATTCTGCTGTTGTTTAATTTATTGCAGAGAAATGGCTTGGTGAAGCTTAGAAGAGTGTTCAGAGCCATTCGTAAACACTTCCCTCAACCGCCAGATGAATTATTATTGGAAAATTCAATCTGTAGATTTTTAGATAGCCCCGAGTTATGTGAGGATAGGCTGTATGAATTATCTAGAACTGATGGAAATCATGATGCGGTCATGAATCTACTTTTCATTAATGGTAGATGGTCTGAAATACTTCAAACATCATCAGCTGTTGGGTATTCTTTTCTTTCAATTTGTGAATCTAGTCGGTTAAATATTTGAATACGTAATAGTAAATATTTACTCTTTTTTTTATTATTTTAAAGCAGCTGCAGCTCAGAAACATACATGGAGGTTTATGGAAACTTGTATTACCTTATAGGGCAGGCTGAGGATACTAGTGCTACTGATAAATATCCTGGCTTTGTACTAAAAAAGGAAGGTGAAGAATTCGTTGAACAAAATGCCAATCTTTTCAAATTTGATTTACTGTACAATCCTTTGCGTTTTGAGAGCTGGCACAAGCTTGCTACTATTTATGATGAGGTAAGAGCTATCATTTCTGTTCTATCCTTACATTTTGAGAGTTGGCAAGTTTTCTAATATCTTTTGTTTCTATGCTTGATTGACCTATAAGGTTCATATATGCTTGGTAATGCATTTATGATGTCACTTGATGGTGGAATTTTTCTTGTCTTGAAAGCAGGAAGTGGATTTGTTGCTAAATGATGGAAGTAAACACATAAACATTCTGGACTGGAGAAAGAATGCTACTCTGCCTCAAAGAGTTGAAATTGGCCGAAGGCGTAGCAGACGATGTTTACTAATGAGTTTAGCTTTAGCTAAGGCTTCAGATCAGCAGGTTTCCTTTTGTGTTTCTGTTTTTCTAGCTGATTGATTGTGGCTTTTTTATAATAGAAATCATGCATTTTTTAATAATAATTGTCTCTCCAGAGCCAAATACATGAGTTGCTTGCACTAGTTTACTACGACAATATCCAGAATGTTGTTCCATTCTATGATCAAAGATTTCATGTGCCTAAAAGGGATTCAATATGGAGGTCTTCTTGTCAGAATTCGATGAAACATTTTGAGAAGGCGTTTGCACTCAAGTAATTAGCTCTTGCTTACTGGTAATTCCTTTATTTTAGATTGTTAATCAATTATGATTTGATCTGATGAAATTTTTTCTTCACAATTTGTAGGCCTGATTGGCTTCCTTTATTTTACTTGGGAAAGCTCTGTGAAAAGCTGGGATATTCACATGATCAGGCTTTTTCATTTTATAGTAAAGCTGCTTCATTGAATCCTTCTGCAGTTGATCCTGTATATAGAACACATGCTTCACGCCTAAAGTTGCTTTATGCTCATGGGAAAAGAAATTTAAGTGTTCTTCAGGTCTGTCATAATTCATTGTTCCAATTTCTTGTTCATTTTCACCTATCTTCTTAGGCACTTGATATGGCATTTATTGCACGCATCTGTGAATACAAGCCTTGTCTAAAGTAGGTTTTTAATCTTTATTTTCAGTAGTCCATATGCTCCTATTCCTTATATGGCTTGCCTTCAATATTCGTCAAATATATTCTCATACAGTCCCCATTCCATATTAGCTCAATCTGATACGATTGTTTCTTATTAGATACTATTCAACACTATTATAAATTCCCAACAGATTCACTTGATGGATGTCTTATGTTGTGCCTCATTTTGAGCTAATCACGAGCAAAAACATATATGTCTGCAATGAATGAAATATAAATGTATAGTTCCAATCATTTAATGCTAGTATCAAAATACTTGTTTGCCTTCACTTTTTAATTTTTTATGAAGTGTCATCTAATATCTTCTTAGATTGACATATTTAGATATTATATCATTGTCACTAGGCCTGTCATCCTATAATAATCATTGATAAGAATTTGACTTGCTCCAACGTAGCAGTTATCAAACAATACCTCTACAATGGTTGGATTAATCTAACTACTTGTTATCGAGAGTTTGAAACCGACTTTGACCCTTACTGAGACTCATCTTTGTCGGCTTCGAAAATTTGCGATCGGCTCTTCTCTGAGAGTTTGTATTATGTTGCATCAGGATTTAATGAAAGAATTAAACTCTTCAACCTATTTATTTATATCTCATCCCCAACACAAAAATGACCAGAGCCAGCTAAACAATTTAAATCAATATTAATAAGCTAAAATATCATCAAAATTCATTCCTCTCAAAATTATATACACTATAATCCAGTTCCATCGGTGACTATACATTAAAATAAATAACTAAATGACCAAAATACCTCAAAACTCGATCTCGACGGATCTGTCGTTATCAACTTCACTTCACTGGGTCTTTTCCTTTAGAAGTTTCACAAAATGAGCACCATTAGCTCATTTATTCCCATCGCAGATATCAATATCCATTAATATATCAATAATAATTTATTGAAATATTCAATTAATCAGTTAAAGTATAACTTAAATGCAAACAAAAATAAACTTCTTGAAGTTATTAGAGTGCACTTAGTTTTGAGTGTTAAAATATTGTTTAGATTTGATTATTAATTTTTTTATCGAGTTCGAGCAAAAATTGAGCTTTAATCAAGCCCGACCAATTATATATTTGATAATAATGATTTAAATATATAAATGGATTTGTAGATTTTAATAAAAAATTAGCATAATTCATCATGTGCTATTTAAGTTATTTGGTGAAATGTAAATAATAATAATAGAATATTTAAATCTATCTTTCTAGATAATTTTCTGATATCTTCATCGTGCATATACATCTAATAATATACATATTTTTTGGAACATGTATACTAGAAAATTTGATTCAATAATATAGAATAAATCATCAAATAAAAAAATTAAATCATCATGAAATGAGTCTTTTATTGTATTTTTAGCAAGTTATTTGTTAAACAATAAATTAGCAAGTTGACGAACGTAAATGAGCAAGTGAGTCAATTTGTAAATTTGTTCATTTATTTGGCAAGCATTTCAAATTTGTTCGAACTTGTTTAATTATGTTAATAAATGAACATAGACAAATATTAAATGAACAAGTATGGAATTGTTCATCGATTGTACTTGTTCTGTTATAGCACTAGTCTTACTATGTGATGGTAGTGTTCATAATTAATATGAAGTTTAGTTAAATGAATATAAATAAGTTCAAAATATATGATATAATTTATCATATTGCATTTAAAAAATACAGTGAATCTAATGGGATCAAAATCCAAACCAAATTATTAAGTATGAGATCATTATGCATATTATCATAATTTTGACCTAATTTTTATAATTTACAAATTTAGTGAAATTTATGAAGCCTTTAGAATCAGTTAAATTTGTTATAATGTAAAACACTTAATTAAAGAATATTGAAGATATTATTATTCAGCTTGTTTTTTTAAAATTAAGTGATTAATGGTATAATTAATAAAATTAAGCATATAAGATAAATTTAATGTATACAATTGATAACTTGAGATGAATTAAACTAGTTAATATATATACCTTATCGACATCATGATGATAATCCAATTAAACATATAATCACTAAATAAAATACTATTTAAGATAGTTTCACAATTAAATAGATAGAGAATCAATCACATAAATAGAAAATTCAAATTAATTAAATTTTTTATTGTTTGCAAGCTCTAAAATACATTTAGAATAATATAGATGAATTTCAGTTGTGTGTTCATCATCTTGAGGCATTTGGCAAATCAAACTTAATCAATAAACAATTAATACTAATTACACATAAACACTAAGCAACCTAAATCTTGAATTTCCACTCTGCCTCCTAGAATGGGTTAGAATGAGCATCTTGAGATTATTTTCAAGTGGCCAAAGCTTCTTCTTGCTGGAAATCAAATTTCATCTTGATGGTTGCTAGATATCCTGAAATGAAACACTTAGAAAACTATTATATGCATTACATAAGCTTTAGTATTATTAAATCAATAGTGAACTTCACATTTGTCATGCATGCTCATGGGTTACTGTTATGTGGGGAAACCTTTTATTACTGTTGAGATTGTGTTCCAGGTAGTTGCTGCATATGCCTTCAATCAAGAAGCAAAAGAAAAGATCCTCAACATGTTCAGTTGGACTTCCCAGGATCTTCTAAATTTTGATGGCATGAAAGATACAGCTCCAAAAAATTCAAAAGACAAAGTGAACTCTGAAATTCTGTTGGATGAGGCATGGCATGTACTCTATGATGATTGCCTGTGTGCTTTGCAGATTTGCGTGGAAGGTGAACTAAAACACTTTCACAAGGCAAGGTACATGCTTGCCCGGGGATTTTACAGGAGGGGTGAGTCTGGGGATCTGGAGAGGGCAAAGGATGAACTCTCCTTCTGCTTCAAATCATCGCGGTCAGCTTTTACCATAAACATGTGGGAGATAGATGGTGCAACAAAAAAGGGCAGGTGCAAATCCATCATATGTGGTGAAGTTGAATTGTTTTGTTTGGAATATATACTTGTCAGCTGTTCTTGATTTTTGGCAACGATTGGTTTCTGTGGAGCTTATTTCCTTCAATCCTCTGTTCTGCGACTAATTGTTTTCTTCTGTTATCAGACGGAAATATTCAGGTCATGGTGGAAATAAGAGGAATCTTGAGGTTAGCTTGTCAGAAAGTTCTCGAAAATTTATTACTTGCATCCGGAAGTACATTTTATTTTATTTGGATTTGTTGGGAAGGACTGGAGACTTATCTACTCTAGAGAGAGCTTATACTTGTTTGCGGACTGATAAGAAGGTATGTATGAATGAGAAAAGAAAAAAAATCATGAAAGTTCTTTTTTAATCCTTTGTTTGTAACATAATACCCTATAGTTGGCATTATTGTTATTGCACCATTCCTGATCTAACGGATATTTGTCCCTTGCAGTTCTACTTGTGCCTGTGCGATATTCTCCCAATAGCTATTGGAAAGTATGTTCAGGTTTTGGCATCTTCAATTCGTAATGCTGGGGCTGTCGGATCAATTGATAAGAGTACTCTTGAGCAATTGTTGGAGAGAATGTTTAACTTAATCATCGATCATGTGAGCATTTTGGCAGACTTCAGTGGTTTACCTGAGGTGAATAGCCCTGAAATATCAGAGGCAAATTTGTGTGGGTAAGGAGCACATTTATAGTTGAACACTTCTTTTTTTTGGGTTTTAATCACCTCGTTAAGCTGGTCTTGATTGTTTCAGTTATATTCACCAATATATCGATTTACTGGAAAGCGATATCCGGTTGGACGCTCTCGAAGGAATTCATGAAAAGATCCGCAAGCGATTCAAAAACCCCAAACTGTCTTGTACTAACTTTGCAAAAATTTATAAGCATGCTTCTTTGGCTTGGTGTCGAGCACTTCTTATGAAGCTTGCTTCAGTAACCCCCATTCCTGATGGTGGTTACTCAACTGAACAGAGTCATCAGATCGGTGCTTGGGAGAATGACCTTCTACTTTATGTTGATCTACAACCAGATGAATTTTTCAGTACAACATTATTAGAAGGTTTTACGCATTCCAAAGGCCTTGATTTGAACTGGTACCAGATTCTATCAAAAATCAAAGATGTTTGTGTCAGACAAGCATCTGAAGAGAACTTGGAGGCCTTAGCTGCTCTCATGAGATGTTCCTACAATTTTTTCCGAGAAAGCTCATCTGCCGCACTCCCATCTGGCATCAATCTATACACAATTTCTTCATCACAAGCTCCAGTTGATGGACTTCTCACCCCAGAAAGCGCAAAGATTGAATTCCTTGATCTTAGTATACCAAGGAAGCTGCTCTTGTGGGCTTACACTTTGTTCCATGGCCGATATGCAAATATCTCGACTGTTTTGAAGTTCTGTGAAGAAAATGCAAAGGTACGCCAGAACCTTAACACAATCCTATACTGAACAAAAAAACAACAAAAGTGCTCCATCTTAATTCATGAAATTCTCGGGACACAGTCAAGGATGAGAAGGGGAGCAGCAGCATCACCAATTATTCCACAGGGCAATGTACCCGTTGCTGCTGTTGCTGCAATTCATGCAGGTTCATTTCACTCTTTCTCCTTATTCTTACTTTTAATTCATTTTGCATGGTAGTTAGGGAAATAAAGTTGTTAATGATGATACTGCCAGTTGAAATCGAGGACAACCCATCTGTTTCCAAGTCTCCTGCCCTACATCAAGAGGATTCTGCAAGCATTTCAAATTTGTTTCTTGCCATAAATGAAGTTCCAAAGTCCTCAGATACAGCTCTTCCAGTTCCATCTATTGTAGCTCTTCCAACAACATCACAGCTCAATCGGTGTAATTCAACTAAGGGCCCAGAAAATGCCCAGCAGGACATTAATTAAAGGAAAAAAAAAACAGATTTTTCTGTCAATCAAGCCTTTAGCAATCCTATACGTCTTTACATTCCATTTGACTATTGTTCTCATTCGGATTAGAAGATCAAAGTGAGGGACTAATAAGTACAAAATCAATGAGATTCATCCCGGAGAATATTTTCTGAATCCATGGAGCTCTTCCTTCTGGAGTTTACAGCTTCATGGTGAGGAATCTAAGCTTCTTTAGTTGTATAAAGGTTATGTAGATGTTTATCTTAAATCCTAATCATGAGTTCTAGGAAGAGAAGGTTTTGTAAGCTTCTTTTAGTTGCTTAAGGTTGTCAGTTCGATCAGATTTGAAAATTGGATTCATATTGAGCCGGCTCAAATCGGTTTGGTTCGATCGAGAACCATTGAACTTGTATTGATTTTATAGAACCAGCAGATGCCTTGTAGGCTTTCATGCACTGTTGATTTAATGTTCATTTTGTGCTTAAAAAGCAGCTCGTATGAGCTCAAGCGACGCTTAATGAGCATAAAATCTTTAATTAAATAGGTATTATAAAAGTTAATAAATTTTTATTTTATTTTATTTTAAGTATTGAAATTTTTTTGTTGACTTCTTCCTTTCTGTGAAAGACTCCACAGGATTCATTGTAACAATTTTAACTGAAAAATCATTGGGTTTTGATTTAGGCTTTGTTTGGGATGATTTTTTTTATTATTTAGATTTTGTTTAGGAATATTTTATTATTATTTTTTAAAATAAATTTTTAATATAAAAAATTTTAGTTCAAAAAATTTGTACTAAAAAATTGCTTCACAAAATATCAAGAAAGTTGTCTCCAATGAAACCTTAATCATTTTCTCTATCTATCTTTGGAACAATTATTAGGTCAGATGACCTGAAGTAGCTCTACGTTCGGATGTCAATAACATGTTGCCATGTGCTCTTACTATTTTTTGCATGGCTCGACGACTTGACCCGGGATTGCTATGTTCGCGTATTGCTTGGTATTGCTTTAGGTATTGCTCGGTATTGCTTGGCAATAATGAAAAATATCGCTATGTGAAGACCAATACTGAGCAATACCGAGAAATATCGAGCAATACCGAGAAATACCGAGAGTTTTTTTCGGTATTACTCGGTATTGATCTTCACAGAATGGTATTTCTCGTTATTACCGAGCAAAATCGACCAATACCGAGCAATACGCGAACATAGCAATCCCGGCTTTGTTCCGGGTTAGGGTTGTCGGGCCGCGCGGTAAATAGTGAGAATATGTGACACTATTTTACTGGCGTACAAACGTAGAACTATGTCAGGTGACCGGACCAAATAAAAGTTCCTATCTCTGATTATATCATGCTTCCAAATTGGTCTTATTTGGGCTACAAATTTTGAGATCAAATCTCAACTTTATTAGTCAAAATGAGCAATTACATCAAACACTATAAATTTATAAGCCACCTAACTATGATGTTGTAACTTTTATTAATTAATGTGGAAGTGATTATGGTTTTGTTGTTGGAACTTTGATGGTGTATTAAGTTAAATATCTATGTGATTAGTTTAGGCGACTTAAACTCACCAAGAGAATATAATTTTTATGAATTAAAGTTAATGGTTAAAATAAATAATATTTTAATAAAATGTAATAAGAGAATATCATGATTTAAGAGTGGTCTTTGTTCAATTTCAATTGGATTGATTATATTATTTGGAGATGATTGCAATACAACACATGATGTATGATGCTCCTTAAAATACATGGTGCTATGTGCATCTTAGATTCAAAAGAATATATATCAATTATACACTAAAAAATATCAAATAGTCAATACAATCATTTAAAACATAGTTTTATGATCAATAATGTATAGGTTTCCCCTAATTTATATCCATAATTAAACTAACATAACCACGTATAAATCTCATCTTTTTTAATAATCTTCTTAGTACAGTAGCCCTAAAAGCTGCATTGATAAACCATTAAATTTTTGGTGCACACAATCGCATCCCCCTTCTTTAGAAAAAATTATTTGGTGCGGACTCCGGACGTAGCTCTACGTCCGGACTCCAACAAATTGATGCCACCTGTGGCCTGATTGCCCCACCATTTCTATTTAGTACGTTTTTGTTAACTTCCCGCGTAGCCCGACGACCTGACTTGGATCGACGCAAAAATTGAAAATAAACGCAAATATCTAGAGTTTATGATGATGGCAGACTATTTTCGTCACTTGAGACAGGTTTTCTCCTTAGAAGAAAGCTGAGAAAGAAAAGAGAGGAAGAGGCAATGAAGATGGAAACCAATTTGGAGGACATCGAATATTGTGAGCACATGGAAGACGTTACTTAAGAGATGCAAAATGTCCAGGAAGAATTACCGCAACGAATTATGGAAGATAAGTTGGGGTTATTATTGATAAATTTAATACACTAAAGAGGTTTTACTATTTTTCATTTGAAAATCTAGAGTTATTTTTTGCTTAGGGTGTATCATTTAAATCTCTTCAAAATAAACATGCTTACATGCAAGTTTGGAATATGTGCTCAAGTCCAGATAAAAACTGATATTAAAATTTGTGTTGTTGTTGTGTAATATCGCTTATGTGTGCTGTTGCTTTGTACCACTGCTTTCTTCCTCTTTGACCTGCTGTGTACCGTTGTGTACATTTGTGTGCCGGTGCTGTGTACCTATGGCTACCGATGTTGTGTACCTTTGGGTTCCCCTGTGTTAGTTAATATGTTTAAATCAAAGGGTTACTCTTATGTGTCGTTGCTTTGTACCTATCCCCCGGGAGAAATTATTTTGTGCAGACACCGACGAATGAGAGCATGCCACATCACTTAGTACCGAGTGGTATACAATAGCGGCACACAATAAAAAAAAGATGTGGTGCTCTCTCATTCATCTGTGGACATCGTGTGGTGACCTCACAGAATAATTAGCTTTCTCTCTGACACCTTGTGTGCCTATGTGTACCTCGGTACCGATACATTGTACCTCTATGTATTGTTGGTGTGTTTTTTGCCACGTTTAAATCAAAGTGTTAAATAAGTTTTCTCTTGTGCACATGGCGTTTATAACTGAGAAGGAAGCATATAAGATGTATTATCATTATGCTCATAATGTTGGTTTTAGTGTTCATAAAGAACATCACAGTTACTAGCCTAATTCAAGCAAAATAAGATTCAAGGACTTTATCTGATCGAAAGCTGGATTTAAGATGGGTATTGACTTAAATTCCAAATCAAAATAATGAAAATCAAATATCAGAATCGGGTGTCCCACTATGATTATATTTTTAGTGGATGAAGATGGAGTATGAATGGTGCAAAAATGCATAGAGAGTCACAATCATGAATTAGCTAGACTGAAAAATCAACATTTGTTTAGATAATGTAGGAATATTAGTGATGAGAAAACATCAATTCTTAAATCAGTGATAGATGCTGGGATAAGAACCATTGATGCATTTACCTACCTAGCTGATGAAGTAGGAGATTTACAAAGGTTGGATCATCTAAGAGGGATATATATAACTACATTCAAAAAGAAAAAAAAGCAAAGATTGAGAACGATGACACTAATTCCCTAATTGAACAATTTAAAGATCGACTAGTTGATGATAAAATATTTGCATGAGACGTCCAAATTGATGAGGATGATGAATTATTGAATTTTTTTTTTGTTGACAGTTTGGGGAGAATAGATTATGGCTGCTTTGAAGATATGATAATTTTTTATACTAGCTAAAGCATTAACAAATATAATATAGCTTATGCACCATTTGTTGGAGTTAATAATCATTGGTAGAATATTATTTTAAGGGCGACATTTCTATTGAAGAAAATAATTGAATCATTTACCTGATTATTTATAATATTTTTTATGAATAATGGATGATAAACATCCCATTATAATATTTACTGATCAGGACCAAGCAATGACTAAGATAATATAAATTGCATTACTTCAGATACGTCATAGGCTGTGCTAATGGCACATTAGCAAGAAGGCGCCGTCCAAGATGTGGTGCTTCAATAAAAATAACAAATTTAAAGGCCTTTTTTATAGGTGTTTAAGCAAGTGTGATTTTGAGGAGGAGCTCGAGAGAACCTGGGCTAAAATATTCAAAGAAGGGGACCTCCATAACCATGACTGGTTGAAGGAGCTTTACAGAATCAAGAACAAGTGGTCTACAACATCAATAACAGTTATTATAACCTTGATATTCTTTCAACATAGTGTAGTGAGTACATTAATAATGTGTGCCACGACATTTCAAATCCAACAAGTTCTATATCTGATTGTTTTTTGGGCTTATAGAAAGTGATGATGACTTGGCGTCAGAATGAGAATGATGAAGATTTGTGATGCAGCCAATCTAATGTAGTATATTTAATAAAAAGTAGTCTAATACTAAAGCAAGCTACTCGATTTTATTCATGTAAATTGTATTCATTTTTTGAAGAGTTCTTATAGGGTGTGGGTAGAATGTGTATAGATCATGCATCAAGTGGCTCATCTATGTTCTTCATCAAATGCGTCAAGAAGATTGATCAGTCACATCATTGGACTGTTCATTTTGATGTAAAAGAGGGTATCATTCAATATAGTTGTGAGAAGTTCGACATGATGGGTTTATTATGTTCTTACTGCATGAGAGTAATAAGTCAATTAGATATAGTTAATATTCCTTCGAAGTACCTACTTTTGAGATGGTCAGCTAGAGCTATAAAAGATATTTATGCTAGTTGGTTCACATGTATGAGAAAGAAAGTGATCCCATCTCATGAGGGAATTGGTGGTATGATATTTAGAAATTATATGAGCAAATTTGCATATCAAATTAGCACATAATCATAAGGGAATGAGGAAGCAAAGCAATATGTGTCAGTTGCAATGACTGACATGGCTAAAAATGTCAACTTGACATTGGATGACAAGAAAAACAATCACAAATTTGTTGGCAACATAGAAGGTGGGTTAACAGAATTGAAAGACCCACTCAAGTGCAGGTCTAAAACCATCTCTAATACTAGTTTGAAGAGTCACTGGGAGAAGAGAAAATGTAAGAAAAAGAAAACTAAGAACTAGGCTACTCCTTCAGCTGAACAGTGTACACCAAGTGAACCACTCAGTTAGCTAA
Source organism: Dendrobium nobile (assembly GCA_022539455.1). Taxonomy (NCBI): domain Eukaryota; kingdom Viridiplantae; phylum Streptophyta; class Magnoliopsida; order Asparagales; family Orchidaceae; genus Dendrobium; species Dendrobium nobile. The sequence continues at coordinate 10,001,673 of CM039729.1, forward strand.
AATTCACAAACATATCAGAATGCTTCATAGATGAGTACAGTCTCTGTCGACCAACTAGCCAGCCGACACTTGAATATGTAAGAAAGATGATGTGAATAATTTAATCAGAGAAACATGACTGATTTATTATTATTTCAATTTGAAATTGCAGTTTGTATCAGAAGCTTTCAATCTTTATTTTTCAATTATAAAATTTTGTTGTATATCATAATTTTCATTTGTAAATTCATTGTAAAATTATATTATGCATTTCATTGTTAAATTTATTTCTTTGTTTTTGTCTAAAATTTATTTCTTTGTTTCTATTTAAGTACCTCAGGGTACCACTCAGTACCTATGGGTACTGCTGGGTTGTTGTAACATTTGTACTTTTGTATAGTTTGTTCTCTATCTGCATTATCAACTTAATTGAACAACTTATGCATAGAAGAATCCCCAATAAAGAGTATCATTACATATAATAAATGGATGTACAAATACAATTACTGATATTATATGTACAAATTATGGATGATAAATTCAAAATCAATTTGGATCAATTATTTTATCATTGCACAAAGCATGCTGTATGTGAGTTCTGCCCTGTATTTAGGCATTTGAATCCAAACAACCCCTAATGTATAAGATGATACTGAATAGAACCCTAGCTGATCTTTGCTTGTGACTGTTGAAATATTGTAGTTGCCATCAGGAGAAATTCAAAATTGAGAGTCCTGACTCTGAGAAACTCTAGCGGAGAGGATATCTTTTGCTACTTTAATATCATGCAAAACACTTTGCTTATATGGTATGTTGTGGAAGCTTCCAAAGATTAGCTTGAAAAACATTTCTTTCCCTCAGCTCAACACTATGTGCTTGCTCCAGATACTTTGGACTTGAATCCTTTACATGTGGCGCTCAATAGTTATTCATTGCTACTTGGTATACAATTTCATGGATTGTATATTATGGTATCTAGTGGGCAATTTATTTTAAAGAAAATCTAAATATCATTTGATCCAAGGCGTATTCTATTTCATATACGCATTTAACTAGTGCAATATTAGCTAGCCCTGTCATACCCACCATCAACGCCCAAGTGACCCAGCGTCGTTGCGCAGCATGTGATTTCAGAGTTATTGTAGAACAAAGAGCTATGACATTGTGGCACCATTCTCTAGCATCTCTGATCAGTGCCACTGTGCCCGAAAGCACAATGTCGCAAAGCTCCATACAAATTTTTGAAAGAAATTCATGTTATTCAAAATTAAGATTGGTACATTTCAGAAGATACAAAAATTTTTCTTTCCTCATAGCTGAAAAAAAGAGAACTATTTGAGAATAAGATGTCTGATTTTTTTTTTGTAGGGGTTAATAGAAATCAAGTGTTTACAAATGAACATCACCTAACAATAGTGCTTGATTTCCCCAAGAAGGATTATAGAAAGTAGGTATTCACAGACGAACAACAATACCTAATAACAGAGTTATATCTTTTCAGAATTCTAGAGATGGTGGTGATTATTGACAATGATTGCCAACGGCGATGGTGTTTGTCGGTGATCATAGCTGGTGGTCTTTGTTGATGATGATAGTTGGAAAATATAAGAGAGATATCTAGTTCTCTCATTTCTCTTCCTCCATATAAAGAAAAGGGCTCTATTTATAGACTTTTTAAGATGAACATTTTAATAATTTAAACCAAAATCCAACACTCCATGGTATGACCCATATTGATTCTTTTGATCATAAAGCATTTATTCAATATTTAAATGCCTTGATGATGTTAAAATTAATTGATTTTTGGCTCATTTGATTCATCTTATTGAGCATATTGATTCTACTATAAGCATATCTAATTGAAATATCATTTGATCAGCTAATTAATGTTTGAAGCTTTCAATCATACTTCAAATGTTTAATTTGGTCTTCATTGGATCACCTTTGATACCGCTGGATTCATCTCATTGAGATGTTTAGTTCAAATATGAACTTGTTGAAATTAGAGTTCATATAATTTTGAATTTAATTCTAAAAATTTTCAATTTTTTCTTGAGACTCAAACCAACTGGTGCAAATTTTTTGTATAAATTTCATGTATAATTATAAAATAAAGTGATATATATATAAACCTACAATATATTTAAATATATTGGATGTATTATATGGAAAAATAGAAATATAAATGAGAATATAGTTTATAAAATTACGACTGAATGACTAAAATATAAAAAGGTCTCAAAAGTTTTATATGATAAATAAATTTAAATAATTTGGACATGCTGCTGCTGCTATTAGATAAGTTGAAAAAACTAATAAATAAAGAAGAGAAATCATAGCTATTAGATAAGCTGAAAAAATTAATAACAAAATTAGAAATAGAATGGATTAATCTAAGTTTACATATATAAAAAATTATTCAAAATGATTTAACAAAATAAATTTAAAATCCTAAAAATAAACATAAAAATAATGATTCTCCAAATACTTGGGATAAGTCTATGCTGCTGCTGCTGTTGCTTAAATTAAGATCACAAAAAACTTATACTACACGAAATACATATGCTAAAATGCTAAAATCAAGAAGACACATGCGAGCAAGTAAATCCCAAGAAACTTACAAAGAAAAAATCACAGGAAGCAAGAAATCTAGCAGATCTTAGGCTTCTTTTGGGGAAAAATTATTTTGTGCCACAGACCAACCAGAACGCGCCACATCACTTTTTTGTTCGGTACTCGGTACCGTTGTATACCGAATGACGTGGAGCGTTCTGATTGGCCTCTAAATCGTCCGGTATCCACACAAAATAATTTCTCTCATTTGGAACAGTATTTGGCTACTATTTTTTTTTTTGCTAAGTTAAAAAAAAATTGTATTAAAAAAATATTTTAGAAAGTAATAAAAAATTATCCCAAACAAAACTTTACTTTCATCATAAATTTCTGAATTGTCCTAATAAAATGGTTTGAAATTTGCTCTCTTTCATCTGACAAAACCTGATAAACTAACTCACAAAACAAAAAACTTCCAACAGAGATCAGAAAGCACTCAACAAAAGAAACAAACATTCTTTCCACAATATATACTACTCAATGAATCACAGGACCTCAAACTGGAGGCCATGAACAAGTTGCATAGACTAAAAATGATGAGAGTATTCAAAACCAGCAAGTCAAATAAAAAAAAAAATTTACATCTCCACCAATGAGCTAAAGAATTATCTCAAGTAAGAAGGAAAACATATAGAACAGAGTGTGAGCGAAATCGCTTACTCAGTAATCACAATGAGCTATCAGGCCTTTGCTTCACCAAGCTCATCATTTTTGGTATTTGAATTCTCCACTCCCTCCCTCAAGAGACGAATCTCCTCTTCAGTTAGGCTTGTTTTGGCATAAGCAATCCTAGAAAATGCCTGCTTCTCAATCTCAACTGCCCAGCTATATACAACCATGCCGATGACAGCGAGAGCCATTCCCATTATGTTTTTAAGCGTGAGTTGTGAATCAAATAATAACCAGCCAAGAGTAAGCACACAGACAGTTTTCATGTGGCCAAGAACCTGGAATGATACTGCTGAGAAGCGGCCGATGCAGAGGTATTGGCTAATGTTGCAGAAGACAGCAAGGGTGCATGAGAGAAGAGTGAAGAGCTGTAAAAACATGGATAAAGTTTAGATTTTTGTTTCTATGGGAAAATAGGAATGGGAAAGTTAATTGAAGAACTTACAATTGACCCTGAAGAAAACTTGTAGTCGAGGATGGATTTGCCATTGAGGTAGTAATCAATGAAGGGACCCAGAATTACAAGGGAAAGAGCTTGTATTGGAGCTGTTTTGCTAAGCAGTTCAAAAGAACCAATTGAATACTTCTTCTGTAAGGAGCCGATTGACTGCACGATACGGAAGAATAAACTAAGAGTAAGCATGCATGTAATATAAGAGGAAAAAACAAGGTTTAAGTCTGCATGGGACATAATAAAATTGAAAGTAAACAGAAAACCCATTCCATGTCAAGTTATAGTTTCATCTCCACGGATGAAACTAATTTAACAATAATAGCATGCAATAATATTTAGGACGTAGAGATTATTTAAAACAAGGAGTAACTTTTGACCTCTTAATGAGGAACCTAGAAGCTATTATTATTCTAATTAATGATGCAATAATGATTGAAGCTATTTAAACAAAAAGATTTAAGGGCATGTAATTCTCTAAAAAATTTTAAACCTAAATCCTTCAAATATGCACTAGGTAACCATTAGGCGTATTGCAGAGTTTTATATTGGGTCCACTCTATTAGTTATGTGTGGAATAATGATTGTGTTGGTCAATCACGTAACTAATTATATCTCTTTGTTTGTTCTTGTATAAGAACGGTGGATAAGAAAAGCAAGGAGAGAGTGAGAAAGAAGAGAGATATGTACAAATTTCTCCCATTTTTCATAATGGATTTCTTGGTGTGGTGTGGTGTGGCTCCGTGGCTTTTTTCAAGTTTCAGGTTTTTTCACGTTAAATCTTGGAGTTCTTTTACTTCACTATTTTTCAAAAAAAATTCTCGATATGAAAATCAATAGGGATAGAAGTGCATATATACTGAAATTGTCTCAAGCTGGGTTATTTGAAAAGGTATTGCATAGATTCAACATGAGTGAGACAAAGTCAGTTTGCACTCCATTGGATAGTCATTTTAAGCTATCTAAGGAACAATCGCCAAAATCTGATGTAAAACAAGAACATATGGAGAGGACTCCATAAGCTTCAGTAGTTGCAAGTTTGATGTATGTTATGATCTGTACGAGACCTGATATGACATATACAGTGGGAGTAGTCTGCAAATTTATGAGTAACCCATAAAAACTTCATTGGGAGACAATTAAGTGGATTCTGAGAATCAGTTGATAAAGCTCTTTGGTTTGGAGATGCAAAAATTGATTTACAGGGGTATGTAGATTTTGATTTTGCTGGAGATCTTGATGGTAGGAGGAACACAATAGATTATATATTCATTTTGGGAAAGAGTTTAGTGAGCTGAGTTTCTAAGTTACAGAAAATTGTTGCGCTTTCAATCATAAAAGCTGAGTACATTACTATCACTGAGACTAGTAAAGAGATGATATGGTCACAAAGTTTCATGGTTGAACTTGGCAAGGGCAGAGGAATGAAAAGTTGCATAGTGATAGCATAAACCTAACTATCTAGTCAAGAATGTTGCCTTCCATGCCATGAAAAATACATCTAGTTTCAATATTATTTCATTAGATCAATTCTGAAAGATGGTCATTTATCTTTAGAGAAGATACGCATGACTCATAATCCTACATACATGTTGATGAAGATGATAATAGTTGATAAACTGAAGCGATATATAGCTTCAGTTGATCTTCATGGAGGATGAGACTAGGGGTGAGCCACAGTATATGTACTATTATTGGTGTTACAATCAAGTGAATGATTGATTGCAATCAGTTTCTTAGTGGGAGATTATTAGTTATGTGTGGAATCTAATTGTGTTGATCAATTGGGTGTTACCCGATGCTACGTTTGAGCGCCCCAATATTGTATGTTCGAGCGCCCCAACGATGTTTGCCCGAGTGCCTCAATGTTGTGTACCCGATCGCTTAGGAACTGAACAATTTTCTACAAAATCAACAGAGGGAGGAGCACTGCAACACTCTATTTTTGGCGCCATAACACTATTTGACGGATTGACTGGTAGAGGCTAGAGTGCCGCAACACTCCAAACTGGAACCGCAGTGTTGCGAGGTGGGCTGGAAGTTCTTTCTCGTTATTCATTAAGGATGGCATCCCTTGGTGGTTTATATTGTATCTCTTATTTGTTTTTGTGTAAGAATGGTGGAAGAGAAGAGAGAAACAAGGAGAGAGCGAGAAATAAGTGAGATGTATACAAATTTCTCTCCTTTCTTATAATGGATTTCTTAGTGTAGTCTGTCTCTATGGTGTTTTTTTTCTCGGTTTTGAGTTTTTCTATGTTAAATCTTGGTGATCTTTTATTTCCGCTGCTTTCCTATTTCTTATTTGTTTCGTTGTGGTGTTTTACTTCACACCCCCAACACACTCAATTTTTAGAAATATTTCATAGATACCCTTTGTGCGTTAACTGCTCATAATCTATTTAAAAGTTGAGGTACCTCGATATAATTTCACCAAAAGCAATCATATACAGCAGTAATTTCCAATTGAGCAACTTTCCTAGGCTTTCTTTTTGCATTTCTTTTCAGGCAGGGCTCATTCTCTCGGCTCACCTAAGTTAGAATGAAATAATGCAGTCAAGCTTTGATTTCCTAAACTTTTTGCAACATAATATCACATTGAACTATCGGAGCTGTTTTTTTGCTGTATATAGTTGCAAATGGCATAGTTGTATCTACCATATAAGAGAAAATTAAAAAATTGGCTAATAATATAAAATACAACAATATAAGCACGCAAAGCTCTTTTTTTAAATGAATAGAAACAAATAATGCAGACTTGAAAAATAAAACCTGGCTGCTAGGATAAAAAATCTGCACTTAATATGCATATAAACATGAAATGCAACTACAAATAAACAAATCCACCTACCACCCTACCAGATACGGACTTCCTGGAGTCTTCAAGTTCCTTCCGATCTGCAGCTTCAATTATGGGCTCGGTTAGCACTATTACATCGTTCGTTTCTCTCGACTTTGCTTAGGGCGGCAGATTTATTTGTGATTTTTTAATTTTAAATTCAGGGAAGCATTGTGTCAACATATATGGTAATTAGAGCCATGTGAAAGATATATTATTATGATTATACTTCTACGTAATTTTTAGTTTGATTGAATGAATTTATGGTAAGATGTAATTTCTTCAAGCCTTTTGTAGTGCAAGCATAGATTAAAAGTTTTTAGCATAAGTTATCACTATGTACCAACATAAAACCTAGTTTTTTATTTTTATTTTTCTAGTTTTTATTATCTTCCTTGCATTCTTTAATTTCTTGATGTCTGATTGTGTGATTGAATTTTGTCAAATTTGATAAAATCTAATTGGTTATTTTCAATACAATGTATGACTTTCAAGCTTATGAATTTCTATGCATTAGTTAAATTAGCTGATTATTGAATCATCATGTGTCAAATTTATAGTATTTTCATTAGGGGGATTTATATACATAGCACTTAAAACTTTTCAAATTACATATAACACAAACCTCATTATTTACGATCACAATACTTAAAACTTTAAACAATATTTAAAATACTACTTCCCATCAAAACTTTGTACGTCGTCTATATCCTATCATGACTTCACAAGCCTAAGCATAGCATTGGTCCGTCACCACCTTCTTACACCGCCAATCTCGACGAGCAAGGTATCGACGGATCAGCGTAAATAAAATTGCTTATCTCCCTGGTGCTCTAACCTTAATTCCAAAAGCCCTTCTCAACTAAGCTTAAGAAAGTCATGACGGAGCTCGTTATTGCAAAATATTTATTATAACCAAGACCGGTTCGGTCCAGGGATTTTATGTTATTTTTCCCTTGCATGAAATGAAGTCGAGTGCCCCCTCCGCTCCCTGTTGCACACGAACAGATCGCACGAGTTGAACCAGCCGAGCCGATCGACCTTCTGCATGAGAACTTGATCGAATACCTTTCGCACGCAATCTGCTTTCTCCAATCACGTGATTTTTTGTCGCCTTACGAATTCCTCCGACCCTGTTGACCTCTCTCTCACTATTTAAGGTGACTTAAAGCTAGGGCATTGTTCCTATCCTCCTTGCAGTAGCCATCAGATCTCTCCCCTATTCTTCCTCTTCCTTGATCACTCGCAATTAGCAGCCACCAAGCTTTCCTCTTTCTCTTCTCTCGCACCTCCATTTCATAGCCATCGTTAGCAAAGAATCTATGAAACCCACTAAGTAAAAGAAGTTAAACTCTTAAACATCGAGACATTTTTTGGTGTAATAGTTGGAATTTCATTAAGAAACTCATAAGCTAAGCTTGCTCATCCCGAAAAAATCCTGTGATGGGTGACCTCCTAAAAGGTTATACCAACAACACAAATTGTGAGGCCCTTAGGCCAAAGCTGACAATGTCTCGAAAGTCAAGAATTTGAGCTGTTATAGAATCTCTCACCATCTTCTTTCTCTTTGAGCGAGGTTAAGTCTTCCTCCTTTGTTCTCCCTCATCGATCGAGATCATTCATCAAGAGTAAGTTATTATTACTATTATTAGCAATTGTTTGGGTGTATAGATTTGACTTGCGACAATAAATCTTAATTGATTACACATTCATTATTCCCTTTATATCGGTTGCCCTTATTCATGATAGTAGGCTCTCATTCTAGAATAGAACTTAATTCATAAATTATGAAATCTATGTTATTTTGGATGCTTTTGACTTGATCAAGTTTGGCCTAAAACTGATGCGGACATCCGATCATGAAGATTTTCAAAGGAGGAGACGACGATCAGTGGCTGAGATCATTTCACCTTATCTTAATTTATTATTTGTAATTTTTATTTTTATTATGAATTTTTCATTTTTTCCCATACTTAATAGGGTCATCCTATGTAAGCCCTAGGGGCATATGTGTCTTGTTTTAGTTTCTTAGGCATATATATATATATATATATATATATATATATATATATATAGACCCTTGCTTATGTAATGTAATATTGAATGATTATAAAATTTTGTATTTGCACTTGTGTTCTTTGGGAAGAACCTTGGGTGAGATTCCTATGGGAGGAATTCGTAGCTTCCACCAGCCGTAGGATGTGTCCGAGCTCATGGTCTGAAGTCCCTTGGTGAAGGGCAACGTAGTACCTGTCAGCTGCAGGATGTGTCCAGACTCGCGGTTGTATCTTTCTTTCCCTAAATCATTTTCTCCTCCTCTCGTGACCGCCGGCCAAAATCCACCACTTCCACCGGCTGATTCTCCCATATACCCCTCCACTTCCACAAAATTGGCCTCCCCTCTCCCTCTCCACGGCTTTAGCTCCACCTCCAACACCCCCTGCCAACCTCCCTAGCTGCCGGTCTCACCAAATCGCCGGCCACCTTCTTTCCCCTTGGCTCCACAAATCTTCGTTCACATTCAAAGCCCATTCCTATTTTAGCCCTTCTAACTTAGTAACAAATTAAAATTTAAAATTCAAATTAATTTGAATTTTGTTTCTAAAATTATGATTCTTATTTTAGGAAAGTATTTGAATTAGGTCCAATTAATTATTTAATTGGAAGTGATTTAAATATTACTCCCTAATTTAAGGTTCTAATCAAAGTCCTTTTAATTATCTTTCCATAACCTCTCCTCCCCCCTTCAAATCTCAAATGTCCACTTTTTCCTTCTCGTTCTACATCAGTTTGATATCATAGCATGGTTACCTGGGGTGCGGACTCGACGGAGTCGAGCTCTTTTCCACCTAGGGAGAATGATGCGGACATCCTATCATGAAGATTTTCAAAGGAGGAGACGACGTTCGACGGCTGAGATCATTCCACCTTATCTTAATTTATTATTTGTAATTTTTATTTTTATTAAGAATTTTTCGTTTTTACCCTTACTTAAGAGGGTCGTCCTATGTAAGCCCTAGAGGCATATGTGTCTTGTTTTAGTTTCTTAGGTCTATATATAGAGGCTCTTGCTTGTGTAATGTAATGTTGAATGATTAATAAAATTTTGTGTTTGCACTTGTGTTCTTTGGGAAGAACCTTGCATGAGATTCCTATGAGAGGAATTCGTAGCTTCCACCAGCCGCAGGATATGTCCGAGCTCGTGGCTTGAAGTCCCTTGCTGAAGGGCAACGTAGTACCCGTCAGCTGCATGATATGTTCAGACTCGCGGTTGTATTTTTCTCTCCCTAAATCCTTTTCTCCTCCTCTCTTGACCGCCGGCCAAAATCCACCACTTTCCACCTACCGATTCTCCCATAAACCCCTCCACTTCCACAGAACCGGTCTTCCTTTCTTATAAGGGCATAAATCCATATGCTATTTATAATAAGTTTTTAATAACTGATTTTACTACCAGTCCTGGTATTACAAATTCTTATACTTTATGCATATACTAATAATTAATTAGCAAGTTTGATAGATAGGTTAGTCTTGATGTATTGTTGGCTTGTTGTACAATCTCCTGTACATTAAATTATGTAATACTCATTGAATGCAATAAATATCATATTCATAAATCATATTATGCTATGAAATGATAATCCTAATATTTAAAATATAATGCCCATTGAAAATCATTCTTGAAAACATAGAAATTAAAAACATGTGTGCAATGGTATGTAAGTCAATAGAACCCTATTGAATATTGGTTAGACGGGCCGACTGATCTCTAGAGTGAAACCCTATCTATAGGAAATCATTGGATTTTCTTATGTTGGTGTTTATCTTCTCGGTGATGGGTACTTGACAGACAGACTATAGATATAGGCAGATTTGACTTGAATAGCATGGATGACTGATAAGTCATTTTGAGGTATGATGATACCTATTGTGGTTGCATTTATAAGTATTGAAATGATTTGGTATTAGTAGCTATTTAACATATACAACAACATGCTAGAATATGTTGTAGGAGATATGACATATGTCATAGCTATTTTGATATAGTAACTTTATGTTACTACTTCCAAATTTTGGTTGCTCATACTGCATACCTAGGGTACAAAGTTCAAACAACTTCCTGGTCCGTAACATCAAAAGGCTTAATTAGAAAATTACAAAGATTGAACTCAACCAATAACACAATATGAACAAGGTAACCGAAAAAATTTCGTGAAAGAAAATTTGGTGAATTAGTATGAACTCACAATTTGCTGCAATGATGTTGAAAGCACTGCTATGCAGGCGCATACAAAACCTTTGCCATTAACTTTGACATCTGTAACTGTACAAACACCAACACCCACAACCACCACAAAAACAGCCATCTTGACCTCTTTTGAATAGCGCTTGGTATGAAGAATCCATTCCATCACACAGACCACAGGAATCATGCTAAGCTTTGATATCTAAATCATGGTTACAAAAATTCTTGTATTCGATTGATATGTTGAATTGAAAAAAAGATGAAGCTGAAATGAAATCAGAACCTGGTAAAAGCCAACAGAATTTAGCATAAGGCTCAGGTTCATCCCAGTGATGGATGTGTTGGCAACAATGGAAAACCAGAGAAGCTCCCAGAGGGGAACATGCTTTGACGCAGAATATCCGGTGGCGTTTGAAACTAAACCAACCAATGCAGTCACACCAAAGTGCAAACCAGTCAAAGTAGTTGCTGAGATGGAAAAACAATGGGGTTAATCACTGATAATCTAAATCAAAATAGCATCAATAATAAAGAGAAACGAGAATCTTGACGATTTTCCAGGTGACATGTGAGAGGCCAACCAACATTCCTTTTTTTTTGTTGGTAAGATTCCAATTTTATTAGAATAGTAGCAAATGCTTTACCCAGATCTGCTTGGGATGACCTCAAAGCGAAAGAAAAATAAAAAAATAGAAATGTAGAACCTCGTGTAACCTAATAGTCCTTTCTAAAAAAATAGAATGGCCATGAAACATCATCGAAAGGCTGGAACATTACAGCCGGAGCAAAAGGAAATTCCCAAATACGGAAAAAAGAATTGGTGGTAAAAATCAGCTGTAACAGTTTCCTCTTTCATTTCCTTCATTCTCCTTCAATCCAAACACAGATATAAGACATGCGTAATAGGGAATAAAGAGAGAGAAGAAAGAGTATAGGCAACAACGGATGCAACTCTAAAACATCCAAATTGCAAAAGGAAGAAAGATTTCCACAATGTCCACGGATAGCTTGGAAATATTCAACAAATAGGTTAGCAAGAAAAAGAATCCTTGCAGAAGAAAGAATTACTCGTAGCAGATCTGGGTTTCAAGATCCTTCCCAGCAAAAAAAAAAAACAGAGACTAGTAGACAGTGAGAGAGAGCAACGCAATTGGTGACTGACAGTACAAGAACTGACCAAACGTGAATGCGTAACCCGTGGTGGACATAAGTTGCTTGTTCGCCATGATTATCCCGACGGAGCTGACAACGTTCATTCCCCACGCCCCCACGTCCGATACCGCCGACGGCTTCTTCTCATCCTGCTGCTTCGTCTTTTCCATCCCTCGCTTCCTCCCAGCGACGACTATGCAAAATTCTACCGCCCTCGCCGCCGGAGGCAAAGGATTAACGAGATAGGGAAAGGCAGGCGGAAGAGGATGGTGTAGTAATTGAAAGATATGAAAGGAGGGCAAGAACTTGTCAATCTTTCCGTATTTGTCTCTTTCTATTCGGTTTTTCTGTAATTAATCTTTCAATTCCCTCCTATTTCTCCGGTCTCTTTCGAGTTCTTTCCTTTCTGGTAGAAGCCGATTGCAGGGTTACAGTGGCAAGGAAGGACGAAGATTGCTGAAGCAGGAAAAGAGCTCAGGGTAAGAGAAAAGAAGCGTCATAGTTAAAGATTTTTTAGGAGTAAAAATTTATGGTTTGGATATCTGTTGATAGGAAGTTTTTTTTTTGAACTTATTATATATAGATATATTTTTGAGATAAGATGAGCAACATTTATTAAAATTAATTAAAATATATATTCAATTGATTGTACGTTGGAAGATTCAATGTGGCACGGATAGTTTTAGCATTATACAAAAATTCATACATGTTGATAAGTCAAAAATAGTTTATAGAAGACCGAGAAACTTTGTGGAATTTGAAAAATAAAAAAGCTATGGGGATTGTCCAAGTTGAAATGATTTTAGTAACATGTGTCGCATGTTACAAATGAAATATTTTCCTACGGAACGTCATAAAAAATCGCTTTGATACAACACGAATCTTGAGACATATTTTCCATGACAATTTTCAAAATTAAATTTGGGATCATCGGAACACCAATTTTAACAAATTTATAGTCAAATTAAACGTCTTAGTGTGACAAATCCAACCATATCAAAATCATTCAAATATGAATCCAAATAGACCTAGATCAAGGGACCGAAACATATCTGAAAACTTTAGAATATTAATTGGATAATCAAATGATATCTAAATATAGCAGTCTTGTCGCATAATCGAGTGGCGCGGCGAGACAAATCTAACAAGCCCAAAATCGCTTAATTCTCACATCATTACAACAACAACAACATCAAATATTTGTTCCACTACGTGGGTTGACTACATGAATTTTTTTCACCATTTGCGTCTGGTTAAATTTAATAAGGAAATATTATTTATATTATTTTCTAACCAAATCTTTTTAGGTCTACCTCTATCTTTCTTAACATAAGTCAAATCTAAAACTTTCCTAATCGAATCATCGGAATGCCTCCGTTTAATGTGACCAAATCATCAAAGGCGAGTCTCTCTAATATTATCTTCCACTGGAGTTACACCAACCTTTTTACGCATATGCTCATTTCATATCCTATCTCTAAGGGCAAAGCCACTCATCCACATAAGCATCTTTATCTCTGCAACAATTAACTTAGTATTATGCTTCTCTTTTAATGGCCAACATTTGACACCATAAAGCATTGCAGATCTCACCACCATCTTATAATATTTTCCCTTAATTTTGAGGGGGACTTTTCTATCGCATAACAAGCCCAATGCATTCCTCCACTTTAATCATCCAACTTGAATTCTGTTGATAATATCTCAATCTATTTCACCATCACTCTGAACAATAGATCCAAGATATCTAAAATGTGCACTATTACTAATGACTTGATCGCCCAAAGTCACAATACCCTCAGTATGTCAATTGCTACTAAAATTACACTCAATATATTCAATTTTACATCTACTCAAGTGAAAACCTTTAGACTCTAAGGTTGACCTCCATAATTCAAGTTTATCTTCAACTCCCTCTATAAACCTATCAACAAGAAGAATATCATTAGCAAAAAGCATACACCAAGGTACATCCTCTTGCAAATATCTAGTGAGAACATCCATGACTAATGCAAAAAAAGATATGTGCTTAAGATCCTTGATGTAATCCAACCGAAATAGGAAAATACTTAGTCAAAACACCTTGTGTTTGAACACAAGTAATAGCTCATGGCATATCTTTAATGATTTGAATATAAGCATTATTAACTCATCTCTTTTCAAGAACTCTCCATAGCACTTCTCTTGGAACTTTATCATATGCTTTCTCTAAATCAATAATATCATATGTAGATCCTCATTCTCTTTATATTTCTCCATCAAACCTCTCAATAAATGTATGACTTCTATAGTAGACCTATCTGACATGAATCTAAATTGATTTTGAGAAACATTAGTATCACACCACAACCTACGCTCCATAATTCGCTCCCATAATTTTAAAGTATGACACATTAACTTAATTCCTCTATAATTCACACACACTTGTGCATCACCTTTATTCTTAAAAGTAGAAATTAACACACTCATTCTCCACTTATATGTCTTCAATTTAGTCTTCAAAACAATATTAAAAAGTTTAGTAAGCCACAAAATTCCTTCATCTCCTAAGCATTTCCACATCTATATTGGAATATCATCATGTCCAACATCTTTTCCACACTTCATTTTCTTTAAAGCTTCTCTAACTTCGATTTTACTAATACATCGATAAAAACAAAAATCTTTATTTTTATTTAGGGTGCTAAAGTAACTAAAGTTAATCATATTTTTACATTCTTTATTAAAAAGTTTAGCAAAATATCACATCCATCTTTATTGAATATCATATTCTAAGAAAATTACTTTTTGATCTTCATCCTTAATACACTTTACTTGAACTAAATCCTTACTACTCCTATCTCTTTGTTTGGCTAACTTATACATATATCTTTCTTTCTCCTTAGTATCTAATTTATTATATAAATCATTAAAAGCTAAGCTCTTTGTATCGCAAATAGCTTTTTAGATTTCTTACGAGTCTCTTTATAGTTTTCCTAATTATCAGAGTTTTTACATCTAAATCAATTTTTATAACAAATATTTTTATTTTTATCTTTTCTTGCACATTTGGATTCACCACTAATTATTTTTACTATTAGGAATTTTTCCCTTTGAAACTTCAAGCATATATTTTGCAATATTCTTAATATCATTAGTCACTTTTTCCCACATAACATTAACATCTTCATACACGGACAAAATCTTAAGATCTAAAATAATACTCTCAAAAATACTTTTGTTAATATTCTTTAAATGCACCCATCTAATCCTAGAAAATTGTTTTCCTTTATTTTTTATTATCCACCCCTTTATCTTAAATTCCAAAACTAATAATTAATATTGGGTACATAAATTTTCATTCAAAATAACTTTATAATCTTTATAATCTAAACGATCTAATTTTTTAATAAGAAAATAATCAATATGCATTTTACTATACCTATTTTTATAAGTGAAAGATGCTCATCTCTTTTTGTAAAAAAAATATTAGCTATTAAAAATTTTAATTTAGAGAAAAATCTAATATGGTCTTATCACTTTCATTTGTCGTCCTAAACCCATTGTCACCATGAATATTTTTAAAATCATCTACCTCTTTACCAACATATTCATTTACATCTCCTCCAATAAAAACTCTTTCTTCAAGAGGTATCTTTTGTATTGATTCTTTTAAATTATTCCAAAATTTTAATTTTGAACTCATATCAAAATCTACTTGAGGAAAATAAACTCTTATAATATGAACAATCTTAGCATCAACAATATTTTTTAAAGTTATAATTCTATTTCTAATTCTGTTAATTTTTATAATATTATGATTCAAACTTTTATCTATAATCACACCTATACCATTTCTTGTATGACTTCTACCCTAATAACATATCAATTTCCTCAGCCTTCTCTCTAACTCATTTAATTTCCTGAATGCATAGAAAATTTATCTTCTTATGAATCATAATATTTATTAACTCCATTAATTTTCCTGTAAGTGAGCCTATATTCTAAGTTCTTATCCTAATTTTAGTTTCATGAACTAGTTTCTTTTCCCACATCCGTCCTTGATATAAGAACCATTGTCTATTTATCACTGCACATGGGCGTCAGTGCAGCGGCCCTTACACACTTTCACTATATTCAGGTCATACAGCACGTCGCTTCTAGGGGACATCTTAGCATTAACACGAATTTTTAAAGGATTCATGTCGTAATTATTTGACAAGTTTTATGCTAGTGTTGCTACCTAACGCAACCCTCTATTTTTCTCATCCAGGACTTGGGACCTTTGTAGACTATCATAATGATATTCTTTCCCATCACAAAGGAATGTATTGATATAATATAATTGTCCTCAAGAGATTATTTGTGGTATATATGATATTTTCTCTTTGAGTAGAGGATGCCAATGACGAAGAAATTCAACATAATCATGATATTAATTGAAAAAGTTGGAGTTGATGTCAATAATATGCATTGGTCTTATTAACAATGATGACGTTCGGTATTGGTATAAATAACGTGCGTCAGTCTTATAAATGATGACATGCATTTGACAGTGAACATCGACCTTATAGGTGATGACATTCGTAAAAGTTATTGACGATAAAATTAGTATGTGTCAACGATGTGCATTAACCTTATAAATGACATATATTCAAATGTTTCGTACATTTTCTCGATTTTCTTATTGCAGTCAGCAATGCATGTTTGTTTGATCACCTATTTGTATAAATCGAACATTCTAAATCACTTTGGCTGAGTCCAATTTTGTCCTATTTTATTAAAAAAAAAATCAATGAACTCTTCTAAGCTATCCAAATAGACATATTCAACGCAACAAGTTAGCAAATAAAAACAAATCAAGTGTCACCCTCAAAATCTACAAATATAAATAGATAGAACAATTTGAAGCCAACAGAGTTATTCGCCCATAATCATGACTCCAAAGGCTGGCTGAACAGGATAAGTTTATTATTAAGATGAACAAATTTGAATCTAAAATAATCATTGTGCGTGAATTCATAGCACATTTTTTGTAAATAAATTTGAAAATTCTGAAGGGTTGAATTGGAATGCTCGGCAACAACAACATCATCAAGTCTTTATCCCACTACGTTGGGTCTGCTACGTCAAACTTTTATTTTTTTCATTGTATACTAGTCAAACTCTCATTTAAATCTAATTGGAATGCTCACCCTACTTATAAAATAAAAAACACCAACCAATCACTAGTTACGTCTTTCTCATAGGGCTTCTCCAAACAAAAAATCTACTTTCCACTTCAAAATACAGTAATAGGCATATAAAATAGTAATTCATTTCCAACCGAACTACATTTATAACACGATTAGAACGAAACTGAGCAGATGGAGGAGGAAGGGCCGCTTGACTCATTCCGAACAAAGGAGATGGAAGACGTTAGCTAATATTGGGTTTCATAATAGTGCGTCGCCAATATTGACGTCGCGTTATTCACGGCTGAGATAAAACGTAAAAATGAGTTTCCATATGCTGTTTGGGTTGACGCTTGTCGGAGCTGCAAACGGGTAAATGACGTTCCGTTGGTGATGTCCTAAGTGGAGCTGTCATACCGGGTAAACCTGCAAAGCAAAATTTATTTGTAAGGTATTTTATAAAAGCCAAGCTTATAGCCCTAAATGCAACTAACAGTCGTGCAAATAGCTTAAATGTCTTTCAAATTCATTTAACGATCATTCATTTTGTGAGCAAACTCATAGCTGGCTTCTTTCTATATTGCGATAATTAACCAGCCGTTCCAGTACATAAACAGGAGAGCTTCAAATGTCAAAGAAGGCGAAAAAAATTGCGTAGTAATACTAAATTGTCAAGCTTCGTAGTATAAATATGGTAATTATTTTGTTAAAAGACTAATACGAATAATAGTACTGGATTATTTCATCAGTATGAATGGGGTTAAAGTTCATTAGTCAAATGTAAGTACGTAGCAGCAACCCAACCTCTTGGAAAATTGAAGATAGAAGCTCATTTGTTGGCCATTTTTATACACGCAAGAATATATCTTCTTAAAGATCTGTGAAAACCATGCACATACGCAGATAAATTGAGAGCAGTATATCAGGAGATATAAGATATATATTTAAGTAAACATTTTATTTAGGAGAAAAATTATGGAGCTTGATCTAATTAAGTGAAATAACTTTACTTGTGTAAGCTAAAGATTACAAAAGGTGTTATTTAGATTAGATAGAGAAAGAATAACTACAATATGAGTCCGTAGTTGAGCAATGATGTTTTTTTTTGTTTGGCGGGGGGGGGGGGGGAGATCATAGCATTGCAAATTAAGGTGTTCGAAGGGCCAAAGTTAGGCAACAAGGCAGTAATAATCATGATAATGTAATCAACCAATGCTTGTTTGAGAATTGTAGTTAAATGATGGTAGTTAGAGGACACTAGTCAAGCAATGGTGGCAAGAGGATCATAGTCATGAGATAGTAGGTGACAAATAAAAAACAGAAAACAATGATTAGGAGGCCATAAATAGATAATAGTGGTCTAAGGTTTATAATCTAGTGATCGTGATCATAGTTGATTAGTAATGGTTATAAGAATGTAGCTGAGTGATAACGATAGTTGGAGGACCATAGTCAAGTGTAGGTGGTCGAAGCACCATAATCGTATGATTATGATTAGAGAATCATAGTTGGGTGGGAGTGATCAGAGAATCATAGATGGGTGATGATGAACAAATAATCATAGTCGGGCATTGGTAATCGGAGGATCATATTTAAGCAGTGGTAATCGAATTAAGGACTTTATTCAAGCAACGGTGATTGGAGAACCATAGTATGTGGTCAAAGGTTGAGGTTAGATGACAGTGGTCATACAGTGATTGTCTGTCAATAGTTGTCAGGGTGGTAATTTGAAAGTAATGGTTCGTTGATGGTGGTCAAATTGTGATGGTCAGACGAAGGTGGGTCGACTGTAAGTTTGTTTAAATTAGAATTCTAATATTCTTGAATCGAATTCTAAAAATTTCCAATTCGAATAAGTATCAAGATTCTTGCACAATTAATTAATTTTTGATGACCTATCAAGCATTCTGATTAATTTAGTTGTTAATGCTTATCATTGGTTATCACTGGTTGTTTGGCTTAGCCCTAGATGAGTTGCTTCTCTTTCATTGCTCAATAAAAGCATTTGTGTTTTTTTTTTCGAATATTTTTTCAATAATTGTGTCTTATGATGAGAAAAAAAATATATTCAAATTATATTAGAATGAGTTTAAAATTAATTAAACCTATTTCAAAATTAAAATTATATATAAATATTTATATTATATTTATTTAAAAAAATTAATTAATTCTCTCACACAATTTTTATCTTAGGAAGAAAAAAACATTTTACCCGCTCATCCATATGTGAGCTTGGAGAGTTCCTACTGGAATTTTGTTGGGCATGCAGCCCATTTATGAGCATAAGCCCAAAAGGCCTGTATAAATTGGGTAATGACTAGTTGGACATAAATCAGATTTGTTTTTTTTTTTTAAATAATATTAATCATATAAGTCGTCCCCTGTGATGTGAAAAGCTTTCAGAAGGTTAAGGCACGGACCTAATGTTAATTTCATTTAAATTATTATTGCTTATGGTTTAGGCTTCATTTGCGTCGATTTTCTTAGATTTCGTTTGAGATGATTTTTTTATTGCTTCTTCAAGTAGCTTTCTAATACGAAAATTATTATTTTTTTAACTAAAATGTTACTTTAAGAAGCAATAAGAAAGCCGTCCCAAACGAAACTTTAATCATCACTTTATAAAACAGTAAAAAATTATCCCAAACGATACTTTAGTTTAATCTCAATCATTATTGGATAGGGAGACTAGGAGAGTATATATATATATATATATATATTTATTTATTTATTTATTTATTTGAAACGATATATCTTTTTTTTTTAATCTATCTATCACATTCATTTTTGCTTGTGTTGACGTTCTAGAATATTAAACTTAGTGGAGCAATAGATAGATAGTTTTAAAATATGTTGATGCCAAATTAATAATAAGGCTCCGTTTGGAGAGAAATTATTACGTCCGGTCACCGAACGCGTTCATAGACTAATAATCATGCGCCACGTCACCTGAAACTCGGTATTGCTCGGTATACATTTAGATACGTTCAGATTTGACCGGACGTAATAATTGCTCCTGTTTGGGACAGCTTTTTTTATTATTTTTTCAAGTCATTTCTAAGCCATGTTCTTTTTCGAGCCATTTCTAAGTCAAATGAGGATTGGACTATACCAACTCAAGATAAATGAAATATATTAGACATGTATTATTTTATCATATTTATAATTAATTTAGGAGTTGTTAGGTTTGAATTAAAATAAATACAATAAAATTTTTTGTTGTATTTGAAATTCACTCTCTAGTTTAATTATGACATATTTATTTAAAAATAAAATAAATATACAGTACGAATTTTAGATTTCGTTTGGGATGATTCTTAAAACAGTTTTTTAATATAAAAATTAAAATTTTTATACTAGAAAGATGCTTTAAGAAACAATAAAAAAGCCATCCCAAATGAGCGGAATGATTTTTTTGTTGCTTCTTAAAATAACTTTTTAATCTAAAAATAATAAAAAATTATTTTATGAACCAATAAAAAAAAAATTCCGAACAAAGCCTAATCTAACAAAACAAAAGCATGTAAGCATCTTTCTAATATTCCAACCTAATGAGGACGATGCATTTAATTTTGCTGTCGTGGTGGATAGGCATAGCGATCTTATGGTCCTCTTTCAATTTTTCAAAGGCCAATTAGGCAAAAAGTGGAGGGTTCAACGCAATGATGAAGCTTCTTTTTAGGTTTAACGGATGCCATTAAGAGTCTTAGTATAGTGTAGTTTGATGAGATCAATGGCGTCACGCTTTGTCAATTATTGACTGTCTAATCAGCCTTTATATAAAAACCTACCACCACTTAGATCTCATGGTGGGTGTGCAACACATTGTTTTTCTTGAATAAATTGCAAGTGTAAGAAAAAAAAAATTATGGAGGTTTTAAGATTTTAAGCATTTGTTAGAGATAAAATAAGTGCTCATCCAATAATTTTTTTTAAAATAAATTTTATTCAAAAAAAGCACAAAGTACAGCAGATTCAAAGACAGGCAAGCCACATATCCTAGGCAGTCAAAAGAGGAAATCAAAAACGAAAGAAAATGGGACAGAAAAACTAGGATAAAAAGGCACAACGGCCGTCTGGCTCAGCAAAGGCACAGACTGCGAACCACTCCAAATCCGGGCACGGACCATCCAGAGGAGTGAAAGAGCAAGGACCACCAACAGCCTACCAACCACCATCTCCGCACACCACCTAAGATTGCCAACTAGCCACGGATTGGAATGATGAGCCCGAGCCACATCATAGCCCATCCAATATTTTGAAGCAATGTTTATATATATAAAGCTTTTTCTTAAATAAAGCTGGATTAAGTTATTTGAGTTTTCATTATACTGTTCATTTTTCTTAGCTCTCCCCAAAATATAGCATTCTCTCTCTCTATCTCCCTCTCTCGTTGATGACCAACCAATCTAGTTGATGATGATTTTGATATTAAAATACTTAAAAATGTTGGCAAGGATTTCAATGCTAATATGAGGAAGGCATTAACAGTGTGTAAAAGTTCTTTTTTTAGTACTAAATTTTTAAATTTAATTAACTGCAAATTATAAAATCAGCAGAAATTGATAAATTTAATTAACTGTTAATAAATGTGCTAATTTCAATATTTTTTTTTAGAAATTACTAATTAGGCATATACAACAAAAATTAATATTTTTACATGAAATTTTTAGTATTATATATAGTATGCTTGAACTTAGCTTGAGCTCAAGTCGAGTTTGTGCATTGAGCTTGAGCTCAACTTGTTAAAATAAACTTAAGTTCGAGCTAAATTAAAGAGCTTGTTGCTGCTGGAGAAGCTCACCAACGAGGGTTGCAACTTGCAATGACAGCTTGTTAGAGAAGACGTCACTTGCGGAAGTCGAGAAAGAAATAGCTCAGTCGAGAAGGAGGCACTAGAAAGGTGCACACAGCTCAGCGTAGCCTGTTGGTTGGGAGATTTGACTATCAACTAAGAGGTCATGGGTTCGAGTTTTATGCATGTGATATGTGTGTGAGATTTTCTTAATTGGCTTAAATGCCCCCCTAAAAAAAATGTAGCTTTAATGCAAAAATAATAGTTACATTTAATAGCAACTATATTTAAATAAAAAAAAACCTTAAAAAATAGCACTCTAAATTTTATTTTAAATGATACTAGAGAGCCCAAGAGCCAATGAGCCAAATGTTATTAAATCCGAACTCAAGCTTATTTAGTATCTAGCTTGAATTTGAGCTTGAGCTAGAGCTCATGACTTTGGGATAGTTTTTTTACTAATTTCAAAAGCATATTTTGAAAAACATTAAGGCTTCGTTTGGGATGACTTTTTTATTGCTTTCTAAAACGGAGTTTTAGTACAAATTTTTTTTTTTGGTATTAAAACTCCGTTTTAGAAAGCACTAAAAAAACCGTCCCAAACGAAGCCTAAGAAAGCCATCTCAACCGAGATTTTAGATTTTATTTGGGACAATTTTTTTACTATTTTTTAAAAGCCGTATTTTAGTTAAACAATTTTGATTTTAAAGTTTTTGTATTAAAAAATTACCTTAAAAAATAGTAAAAAAATTATCACAGATAAAGCCTTAAGCTAATATCCCTCTTTTTCTATAACAAGTATCTCGGCATTGCTCCTTGCATTTTTATTTTTATTTTTATTTTTATGATTTTGAAGACATTTGTTTTCTCTTTTCCATAATTGCTCGAGCAACTTGAAGAGCCACTTTGAACCAGTTGAGCTTATTTTGTGTTCAATCTCAATTCATTATTGATATTTAAGAGCAAATGGGCGTGTTTCTGGGCTAAGCTTATTTAAACCAGTAAAGATTTTCTTATGATAGCCACAAACAAGGCAACAGTCATCTTGATCAGGGATCTTCGTATAAAGCAAGAACATTAAA
Organism: Dendrobium nobile; assembly: GCA_022539455.1. Lineage (NCBI taxonomy): Eukaryota > Viridiplantae > Streptophyta > Magnoliopsida > Asparagales > Orchidaceae > Dendrobium > Dendrobium nobile. The sequence goes on from CM039729.1 coordinate 10,024,649, forward strand.
CTCTATAGCTTCGTTTGGAACTGATTTCTTACAACTTTCTAAATCAGTTTTTTAATTAAATTTTTTTCAAGTTCATAAAATTTTATACTTAAAAGTAGGGGTGTCAATTTCGGTTTACGGGTCGGGTTCGGGTTGAACACGAACTGACTCGGCACTATTCGGGTTTGGGTCAACCGGCCCGTTTTTGCAAACGGGTCGATTTTCTGGACCCGAACCCGACCCGCTTCGAGTCCGGGTCAACCCGACCCTACCCTAATGACCCTAGACCAATAAAAATCTGCTATTTTGGCGGTCTAAAGAAGGGTCAATCTCCTTTTTTCGGGTCAAAATGGTGTCAAAAACAAAACAATCTCGAGTTGCTGGGTCAAAAATGTGTTTTTGAGTCACAAACGGGTCGATTTCGGGTTACAAACTGGTCAATTTCGAGTCAAAGGGGTCAACCCGAACCCGACCCAATTTTTAAACGGGTCGAATCAAACAAGACCAGTTTTGGGTTCGGGTCAACCCAAACCCAAAATTTTCGGGTCGGATTTTCAGAATGAGTCCAATATTGACAGCCTTATTTAAAAGCTGCTTATAAAGTAGTATTAAAATTATCCCAAACGAAACATATATCTCTCTATTGCCAAAAAATTTCGTCGCGAAACATCTTAGTTATATGTTACAGATTATTATATTAGTATAAGTCATATGTTACAAATGATGTTTTTTCAATAATGAAAAAAATTATTTATACAACGTGGTGTTTATGGGCTGGGAAAGATAAATTCTATAGTACAACTTAGATGAGCCTTAGGATATTAAAATTATTTTTAAAAGATCATTTTTCTTAAGGAAAACAAGGTTACAAATCAAGAAGTCCAATAGAAATTTTAGGCTTTACATGCGACAACAGACAACTTCCAACTTTTTAGTAAAATATATTTTTTAGTTTAATGAATTTTATTAATAATATTAACTATTATAAGTATTTAATAAGTTAAATTAATAATATTTAATAGTATTTATATTTTATTTATCTTAAAATAAATATAATAGCTATAAAATTTATCATGTTAAAAAAATTAATATTTCAAAATTTATAATTAATTTGATCTAAAAGTTTTTTAAATGCTAATTAATATATATATATATATATATATATATATATAATAATTTTAATATTAAAAAATTAAATTTTCATTTTAATATTAAAAAATTAAAATTTCATTTTAATAAAATTTTGATAAAAATATTTTTTAAATATAATAAATTATTATTTTCATCACCGTTACATTTATATTAAATGGCCTAAAAAATTAGCTAAATTATATTTTTGTATACTTGTTTATTTTAGTTAAAAGCTTTTGTAAACAATTATTCAACAAATTAAATTACTAATACCAAAAATAAAATTTATGTAATATTATATAAAAAAATAATACCTTCCACCATCTCTCTCTCCTTACTCCTTTTTGCTTACGGTCGCCCTCTCTCTCTCTCTCTCTCTCTCTCTCTCTCTCTCTCTCTCCATTTCACTATAATATTTTTTTTTTAATTGAATATGTCAAAAGATATTGAGGCATTTAGAATGTGCCAAATTATTTGACTGTTTTGATCCTTTTTAAATTATTTTTTAAATACACTCTTTAAAATAATTTTAATAAATAATATGCTCCTTTTTTTAAAATTTGGCCAATTTTGTTTATCCTGTTCAATTGCCTTGGAAATGATTGCCGGATTACGTTCACATGGAAGCCCAATTGCCAACATAAATAAAAAATATTTCACAGTAAAATATTTACTATGAAATATATTACAAAATGTAAGAAAAAGAATAATATTTTTATATAATAGACATAAAAAATGTCATAGAAAAACAAATACATGCTAGTTTTTCAAAATTATTTTTGTTGCGGGCTAAAATATACACGACGATAGAGTTATAATACGTTGTCTTAACGTTGAACGGATATCCAGCTTATACACAAAGAGCACATGATTTTTTTATGTGGAAAAGCCTTGAAAGGGGTAAAACCACCGGGCCTTGTCCAGTTGAAATGATTCCACTAGTGTTTAAGTATATTACAGTGGGTTGATTCATCCTTGAGGGCGATCGGATTACAAATGTCAACCATATGGTTAAAATCTAGTAACAAACGGGGATAAAAGTCCGACATCACTTGGTGGTGGTTCTGCAAAACTCCGAGTGTTAGGTGGTGGTCCTGCTGAACTCCGACCGTGAGGTGGTGGACCGGCAAAACTCCAAGCGTCAGGTGGTGATTCATCTCTGAGAGCAATCGATCAGATTACAAATGTTAACCATATGGTTAAATCTAGTGACAAACGAGGATAAAAGTCTGACGTCACTTGGTGATGGTCCTACAAAACTCCGAGCGTCAGGTGATGGTCCGGCTAAACTGCGAGCGTCACGTGGTGGTTTGGCAAAACTCTGGGCGTCAGGTGGTGGTCTGGTAAAAGTCCAGGTGTCAGGTAGTGATCAGGAATAACTCAGGGCATCAAGTAGGGGTGTAAATTTTTGACACCACTCGAAACACGACCTGAACCCGACTCTGAAAAATCTGGGTTCGGGTCAACCCGAACCTGAAACGGGTCAAGTTAGGGTTCAACATATCAACCCATTTTAAAAATCGGGTCGTGTTCGGGTTGACACAGCAACTCGAAATTGATCCGAAAACTCATTTTTGACCCGAAAATCCGAGATTGGCCCATTTTTTACCCGAAAACTTGAGATTGACCCGATTTTTGACATGAAAACTAGCAATTTTGGGTCAACCCCAAGTCATTCGTGTTGGGTTGGGTTGACCCGGATCCTAATCGGGTCGGGTTCGTGTCCGGAAACCTGACCCGCTATTAAAAACGGTTCGGGTTGACCCGAATAGTGCCGAGTTCGGCCCGAACCCGACCCGTTGACTCGAATTGACACCCCTAGCATCAAGTGGTAGTTTGGTAGAAGTCTGAGCCTCGGGCCGTGGTCCGGTAGAAGTTCGGGTCTCAGGTGGTGGTCCGGCAGAAGTCCAGGCCTCAAGTTGTGGTTTGGCAGAAGTCCAATCCTCTGGTAGAACTTCGGGCCTCAGATGGTGGTCCGAAAGAACTTTGGGTCTCAGGTGGTGTTCCGACAGATCTCCAGGCCTTAGGTGGTGATCCGGCAAAACTCCAGGTCTCAGGTGGTGATCCGGCAGAAGTCCGGGCCTCAGGACGTGGTCCGACAGAACTCCGGGTAGTGGTCGGGGAGGAGCTAAGGGGTAAGAACGATCTCCGATCTCTCTCTTGCTCTCTTACTTGGGGTCCCTTTTTGAAGGAGAAGGAGTCTATTTATAGATTTCATAGAGTGGCATGACCCGTAAATAGGAGGAATATCAAAGGTAAATGGGGAGTGGTTTGGATGAGCGGCTGATGTTAAATCCCTTAATCGTGGACTGTTTTCTAGACATTTAAAGGTATTAATGATATCGGAATTCCATGATTTTGGGCTCGTTGGATTTGTCTCATCGAGCCACTCGATTCGATTATAAGCATGTCACGTTTGAAACGATTAGTTAATCCAAATCATGGTTCGAACCTTTCAACAACGCTTCGGGCCCTTGATTTGGATTCATTTGGGCTCGAATTGAATTGAATTTGGTGTCGTTGGGTTTGTTTTCTCAAGACGTTTAATTTGACTGTAAGTTTGTTGAAATTGGAGTTCAGATGATCCCTAGTTTAATTTCAAAAGTTTCCAACTTGATTTTTCCTCGAGATTCGTGCTGATCAAGATAATTTTTTGAGAATGTATCAATTCTCATTAAAATTGGATCAAAATATTAAAGCCCAATTTTTCCTAAATTAACATACGCTAATTTGCTTATGTTTTTTTTTCCCAAAATAAATTCAAAATTATTAAATTCACGTTTGTTTGGAACAAATTTTGACAATTATTTTTTTGCTACTTTTAAAATAATTTTGTGCTTGAAAATTACTGTCGGCTGCTTTTGACTGCTCTTAAAAAAAATAGTTATAGTAACTAGTAAGTTCTAATAAAAAAACGTCTCAAAGGAAATCTCAGCTTTTTAAAAACATAAAACAAATACAGCTCACATTGATCTCATGACTGAGAATTTTAACTCTAATCATCAAAATGTAAAAGGCAAAATTTTAAACTAAGTATTATTAGTAATTAAATTATCTGATTAAATTTGTTAAAAAAAATTAAAAAATAGTCATAGTCGCACTCCAATCAGCATCCAATTAGCATTTAAAAAAAATAAAAAATTTAAAAGTATACTATAAATTTTTGTTGCAGTTTTTAAATCAAATATATATTTTTAAAAGGAAAAAATTAATTAAATGACATTAATTTTAATAATTGTTAATTTTTATAATTTAATATTGACAAATGGATATCTATCTTACATTAATTTTATTCATCTTAAAGATATAATTTAATATTGACAAAATAGATAAACTAACATTGATTTTTTTTTTTAATTTCAACTATGAAAATGACATTTCATTTTTAAAAAGATAATGATAATTTATTAAAATAAAAAACTTGAATTAATGATGTAAACTTGATTAATGATTTTTACTAAAAAAATAAAATTGACACTCAAATTAATTTATATTTTAAAATAAAATTTTTGTTTCTTAAATTTAATTAATTTTTTTCCATTAAAAAATATAAATTTGATTAAAAAAATGTAAAAAAAAAAATTATAGTGTAGCTGTAGCAAGTCGCTCCTTACAATACTTCTAATATATATATTTTTTAATTATTTTGTTAAATACTGACTGAACAAGTAAATCATCCATTGAATAGACGACTATGCCTATTTTCAAAATGTTTTATAATATACTTAATCATATAATTTAATTACTAATATACTTAGTTTAAAAAATTATTTAAATGTAAATAAAAAAAAACATTTAACAGATAGTTTTTATTACAAATAAAAACGCGGACGGCCAAAATAATGGAGATCGAAACTCAGACCTTCTCCACTACAGCCGCTTCATGCGTTAATGGTTATTATAGTTCATTCCACTCAAAGCATGCTCAGCTTTCCTCCTATAAATACTGAGCCAATCGCACCAGACGGTAGGAAAGCGAGGTAGAGACTACCATGGCTTTTACCTCCTTCAACAGAACCAAGCCACCAAGCTTCAAAACCAACGCCACCCTTCTAGCCACCCGAGTCCTAAAAGGCCGGTGGTTCATGCTCTACGCGTGCTTCCTCATCATGACCTCCTCCGGCGCCACCTACATCTTCGGCATCTACTCCAAAGACATCAAATCCTCCCTCAACTACAACCAGCAGACCCTCAACACTCTCTCCTTCTTCAAAGACCTCGGCGCAAACGTCGGCATCCTCTCCGGCCTCATCAACGAGATCACCCCTCCCTTCGTCGTTCTCCTCCTCGGCTCCTTCATGAACCTCTTCGGATACCTAATGATCTACTTTTCCATCACGGCCCGCCTCCCCCGCCCGGCCGTTTGGCAGATGTGTCTCTACATCTGCGCCGGAGCCAATTCCCAATCTTTTGCCAACACCGGCGCGCTCGTCACGGCCGTCAAGAATTTTCCGGCGAGCCGCGGAATCGTGCTCGGCTTACTTAAATGCTTTGTTGGTCTCAGCGGCGCTATTTTCACCCAGCTTTACTTGGCGTTCTACGGCGGTGATGATTCGAAATCTCTCGTTTTGCTTGTTGCTTGGCTTCCGGCCGCTGTATCGCTTGTGTTCGTGTATACTGTGCGTATAATGGAGCCGCCGCGTGGCAGTGGCGTGGGTGATTCGGCGAAGCCTTTTTATTATTTTCTGTACCTCGCCGTCGCTCTCGGCGGTTATCTGCTGGTTGTTATTGTGGTGGAGAAGGTTGTTTCGTTCTCCCGTGCCGAGATGATTGCCAACGGGGCCGTTGTTATCTTGCTTCTCGTCATCCCTGTCGCAGTTGTCGTGAAGGAAGAAGTTAACAACTTGAAGCAGAGCATGGCTTTCACAGAGCAGAGGAGTAGCATTGATGGTAATGGTGCCCAACTTCTCCTACAAAGATTTGCCTCTTTTTATCTTTATTTTTAGTTTTGAGACCATTAAGATTTCATTTTTGAAACAGTTTATGAAAAAATTATCATTTTGAAAAAAGTCAAATTCACACACAAATTACAGATGAGATCTTTGAATTCAAAGATCAAGATGAGCTGCATTTTATTTTTCTTTTAGTTAATGAGAGGATTAAAGATTCTATTATAATTTTTATTTATTACTCCTATTTAAAAATAATAATAATAATAGATATTTTTGTAAGGAAGTTTATTGCCAGGTATAATTGTCAGAAATTTAAAGATCAGTGGTGTCTAAAAATCTGCTAAAGTTGTTGGTTTTAAAGTGAGAAATTTTAGATTTCAATGAATTTTGAAATTATTTGATTTATTTTAAAATGAGTGTGATATGTAAAAAAATTAATTAAAATTTATATTACACTTACATCTCAAAACTGTTTTCTTGCAGCGTCCTGTGAGGAAGAAGCCAATCAGAGAAAGACCATAACAGACCAGCAGAGCATCGATGGCGCCTCGTCCGGCGAAGAAGAAACCAAGATCATAACAGAACACAAAATCATCTCCCATATAATCGAAATCTTCAGGCCGCCGGCGAGGGGTGAGGACTACTCCATCCTCCAAGCCTTATTCAGCATCGACATGCTAATCCTCTTCTTCTCAACAATCTGCGGCGTCGGCGGCACCTTAACGGCTATCGACAACATGGGTCAAATCGGCGAGTCATTAGGCTACCCTTCTCGCAGCATCAACACCTTCGTCTCCCTCATTAGTATCTGGAACGCTATGGGCAGAGTCGCCGCCGGTTTCATCTCAGAAATCCTCTTAACCAAATACAAATTCCCGCGACCTCTAATGCTCACTGTCGTTCTCCTTCTAGCTTGCTCCGGCCATCTCCTCATCGCCTTCGGCGTGCCCAATTCGCTCTACGTCGCGTCGGTGATCATCGGATTCTGTTTCGGAGCGCAGTGGCCATTACTCTTTGCAATAATTTCGGAGTTGTTTGGGTTGAAGTATTACTCCACGCTTTACAATTTTGGCGGCGTGGCGAGCCCGATTGGGTCTTATATACTGAATGTGAGAGTGGCGGGATATTTATATGACAGGGAGGCGGAGAGGCAGAGCAGCGGCGGCGGCGGAAAGGAGGTGACTTGCGTTGGCGTGAAGTGTTTTCAGTTATCATTTCTGATTATTACAGCGGCGACGGTGATTGGGGCGATTGTTTCGTCGGTATTGGCGGTTAGGACGAGGAAGTTTTACAAGGGAGACATATATGCTAGATTCAGGAAGGAGGCGCCGGAGGAAGCCATGGAAAGAGGTTCTTCTGCTGATAAGCTCGGAGAAAGGAGGATAGATGAAGGGGAGATTATCAGGGAGATGGACTTTACAGTGAGATGATTGATCTTTAGGGGGTGTTTGGTATCCGATTGGATTCAACTTTAATAGGATTTAGTAAATCATGTAAATTCAGAATTAGTAAATTCTAAGCTGATAAATTCTGAAAAGTGTTTGGTAAGATAAATGTTAGATTCTGTTAAATCATGAGAAGATATTTGACAATTTATTTCAAGATTTATGACATTTAGTGATTTAAATTATATGATTATCAAGATTATTAAGTTCAAATTACTTATTAATTTTAAATACACTATTAATTATATATTTAGTAATATATTATTTAAGTTATATTAATTAAGCTAATGATATTATATTTAATTATTAGTACATCATTACTTTTTCAATTAAGTTAAATTAGATAAATATTTTATGCACTAAGTATACTATTAATTTATTCAATTATTATTATTTTAACTTATATTAATTAAGTTAAACAGTAATAACTTCAGAGGTGTGTCGGGTTTGTCTTTCATCTTCTCTTTTCGTAGTTGTTGTTCAGCTTCGTTGCTTCGCAAGAGGTATAGAGATTGCACGTGTCGCTTCTTCGGCTCCTTCGTCCTTCGTGGTTGTTCGACTTTGCTCCTTCGTCGACTTTCCCTTCCTGTCGGATTGAAACTTACGACATTTTGATCGGATTCGACAACGGGAGCTCTTGGCTTTGAAGGTAACTTTCTCCATTTCGCGCTCTTCTCCGACCAAATCCCGTCAATCTTGTTAAATCAGGGAAATGATGGGATTAGGATTTAATCGGATTTAGGGAGTCGCCGAATTTGGATGCACGTGAAAAGGTGTTTGACTGTATTTAGGTTAAATCCTATTTAAAAGTGAAGACAAATCCGAGACCAAACACCCCCTTATGCTCATCTGTTGAAACTAAGGAGGAAGATCTTGAGAGATCTTCTTGCAAGATCTAGAGAGGGAGAGAGGAGGGAGAGGGAAACCGTGAGCAAAAAATTCTGTAAACTTTATTCCCTTGGCTTCCTATTACAAGCCTAAACACACTTATTTAAAGACTCATAAAGGCTATACAAATAGCTCCACAAATGGCTACATATGCCATACAAAAAACCTATATAAAAACAAACCTAAAAATCTGAAATAATATCTAACAATCACCCCCTTAGTCCAGATTTTACAAAACACATGATAACCACTATTCTTAAAGAACAGCCAAAGAACAACAACCCTGTCAGTCTCCTCCGCCAACAGCATCCACCGACAGTTAAAAGATTTCTCAAGAACCGATCAATCAACTTCTTGAGTTTCTAGCTCCACCTCCCGACAGATATTCACCTGTCGCACTGCGTCTAACGCAGCCAATCCTGAGCACCCCTAGCCCGGCTTCCGCGCCCTGTGTATCCACCTGCACCCTGCGCCTCAGTGCCCGCGCCCTGCGTCTCCAGCCAGCGTCCAACGCTTTCAGCCCGCTCCCGCGATTTGCACCCAAGTGGTTTGTCACCAACCACATCCTGCACGTATCCACCCGTGCAGCGAGCCCTGCGCCTTCACCTGCGCTCCGCTCGTCACAAGTGCCCCGCGCTCCTATGCGACCTCCTCGTGCACCACACGACCTCGCACCTCCAAGCTCCCCGCACTTTCAACACCGCTCCTCAAGAACAGCTGACACTACCTCAGTGTCTCCCAGACTCCACCTGAAGTCCAAAACTCCACCTCCAAAGAATATTTGATCTCTTCTTTAAAGATCTTAACCGATCTTTAATCAAAGAACAAAAAATATGCTTCCAACCGGTTCAAGAACAACACCTGAAAGCCTCTGTGCTCGGCCCGATTGGAGCAGCCTCCGATCTTCTCCGATTTCTTACGCACAGACCAGCCATCTGTTGATACCGAGATCCACTCTCTGCTTCTTGCGGCTGAGATCAACTGGACTACCCATCGATTCTGTCTTCTTTGTATCCAATTCTTGCACCACGCAGCTACATATGAGCAGCCGTGGCCGTCGAAGATGCCGAAGAAACTGTGCTTCACTGCTCGTCGCTGGACGAGTCGACAGCCGCTGCAGCCCGCACGAGATTCACGCCGGTTCCAGATTTCGGCCAAACAGCAACCAGCCCGTGTCCTGCTCCCGAAGGAACGTCTTCTTGTCCGTCAGATGTCAAATCAACGCCAAAGTCCTCCTTCCGTTCAGAATACCACTCCTTCGCTTCTCTTCGTCCCGCAAGCAGCTCCGCCTCACGTGGGGATCCCTCCAGCTTCCCTGTTCTGCCAGGTCTTCCAGCAGACACCCCAGCTGCGTTTGCACGCGATTTGCCTTCTTTTCTTGATCTTGCACCGTGCTTTGCACGATTCGCTTGAGCAAGCACGTCGACGGCACCGGCAGCCACCACCTCCTCTCTTTTCTTGGACAAAACACCTTCCTCCTTCCTTGATCGCCACTAGGGCTCTGATACCAAATTGTTGAAACTAAGGAGGAAGATCTTGAGAGATCTTCTTGCAAGATCTAGAGAGGGAGAGAGGAGGAGGGAGAGGGAAACCGTGAGTCAAAAATTCTGTAAACTTTATTCCCTTGGCTTCTTATTACAAGCCTAAACACACTTATTTAAAGACCCTAAAGGCTATACAAATAGCTCCACAAATGACTACATATGCCATACAAAAAACCTATACAAAAACAAACCTAAAAGTCTGGAGAATAATATCTAACATCATCAATTGAAATTTATTATAACAGGAATAAAGATCTACAAAGCAGAAAGGAGAAGAAATACTTTGAGCAATGTGTTCGTTTAAAAAAAAAAAGGGGAATTCAGCAACAGATTAACATACAAGCGAGAATCCGAAGAAAATTTTTGTTCAAATCCGTCGCGAAATAATTATATTTATTTTCAGATGAGTGTAAAATTTTTTTTAATTAATGTTTCCTTATTTGTATTCATATTTTAACAAATAAATGATTTTTAAATTTAAACACATTAAAATTTGAAATATGTGAATTTTTTTGTCTTAGATATTGACGAGAAAATTATTTTTTCATATAAGCATAATAAAAAAATTAAATAAACAAAAAAAAAAGCAACTTAGAATGACCTCTTAAAATTCAATTAATGATATAAAATATGTTCTCCCTAATTACTAAATAAATTCTATCATTTTAAAAATTAATCAATATGATTATAAATTATAATAAATACTTGTTTTAAAATATGAATTTTTATTTATAATTTTCAAACACTTACATTTGAATACATATTAGTATTTCGCGAACCTGGTCGAGCTCGTATACAGTGGGACGAGCTCGAGTTCGAACTTGCCTTTTGAGCTCAACTCGAGCTACAGCTCGAGTTCAAGCCGGCTTTTTGATTGATGAGCCGAGCACGATTGTGCCAATACTCGACTTGATTAGACTCGGTTACACCCCTACATGGAGCTCATTTATTATGTAAAAAGGTAAAGGGAGAATGTTATTTTTGCTTTGCTGCTTATATAGGAGCTATTGGGTTCTTTTTTTTTTTTTTTTTTTTTTATATAGGAGCTATTGGGTTGTTTAGTTCTATTTTTGGTTTTCCCCACTCCCTTTTTGCTCTGCTACATTGTTTGGAATTTATCTGTTCTATATTGTTATTTTGATTGCCTTAGACCAGATCCATCCATTCGGCAAACAGCCGAATGGAGGTCCTCAAACGTCGCAACTGAATGTCATTTTTTCCGCCATTTGATCGCAGTTGAACAGTGCAACGTCAATATTGACGTCGCATTATTCACTTGCGCCATTTCTTTATCTCTACCGAACTCGTCTGAGAAATGCGCGAAAGAAACGAGCGATGATTTGATGGCAAAATTGCGTTCCACTAGAGATGAATCACGGCAATTTTTGATTTTACTGTATTTTACAGTGAAAAATGAGAATTTCGATTGGAGATGCCCTGCTCATTCTAATTTAGTTATGTGGGATCCACATTTTAGCTTTCATCCAACTTCAAAGAAGATAAGTCAAAGAGAAAATTCAGGATATTATTTCCAAATGGGTCATCGATAATTTTAAGTTTTGTTCGAAGTCGAGCAAGATAAATTTAAGAGAATTTTCAGTATATCATTACCAAATTTATCATGAATAATTTCATGTTTTATTCAAATTCAAGCAAAATAAATTTAAGAGAAATTTCAATGTATTTAGGTTTTGCGATTTTATAATAAAAGACTAAATTATCAATCTCTAAAATTAAATTATATAAATACATAGTAATTATTTTAAAATGTAAAATTTACATAATTATGCATATATTTGACATTCCTAAAAACTTTTATTTATTAGTAACTTAAAATATCAAAAGTTTATATTATTAATTTATAATATCTTAACTTAAGGCATAATACTTAATACAACTATAATTAAATTTAAATTAAATTAATTTTTATTATATTTACAATATTTTGTTACTATTTTTTCCATTAAAAATAACTTATCTTGAATTAGACAAAATAATTTATGTTGGAAAATACAAATAGTTGTTAGCAAAATGAATTTTAAAATTTCAATATTATTTTAGTTGGAATTTCTTTTGTTAGGGTGAATTTTAATAATCAAAGAAATTTTTTTGCTTCGATTCTTCGCTACCATCATTTTCTGGATGGTGGCAAAGATTTCAATTGAATTTCTTTGTTAGAGTGATGTCGAAATCTGGTTCCTGTTGAAGAGAAATATGAACAAATTTATACTATTAAACATGAAATAATAAAGTATGACCTTTAATGTAAAGTTTGACATGTGAAATGAAAATTCCATCATTATTTTTCTATTATGCTATTAGCTGTCCCACAAAGGCTTCTAAAATGTAGTTCAATTACCGAAGGTAAGGAGCCATATTTAGTTATCAAAGACCATAAAAGCAGGGGAATCAGAACTAAAGCTATCTAATGTGATATCTATAGGAGAAATTATTACGTGTGAACCTGTGGTCATCGGACTTTATCTGTATGTCAATCAGGACATACGATATTATCAATATGTTGTGTATTGTTACTGTATACCGTTGCGAATCGGGCGATCAGTCGGGTACTTACAGGGAAGAACTCAGATGGAAGCATTAGAAATATGAAGGTGACTCAGCTTGGAGGTGGATCTGAGCTAGTGAGGGACAATGGGGAAGTCAGATGGCATTTGAAATAAGAAAATGAAGTTTCGTTAAAAGAAATTATATGAAAGCCTTGCTTCCAAACAATTGAAAATAACTGATTTTGATGCATTGAACCTGAAAAAGGAGAAATTAAGGGTGCGTTTGGGATGACATTCTAGTTGTTGTATGTCAGGAAACGCGACATATATAGTTGTGGTTTGGGGTCACAAGGTCATGCTCTGTTCTAAAACTATTTCTGTCACATGGTTACTTTTCTTGTCCTGAGATAGACTCCTGCGTTCATCGCTTCCCGCTGTTCGAAGGTAATACGAAGACGTAAATGCCCTTGTGAAATACCTCGTGTCTTCTTGTTCCTCGCGAAGTTTGACAATTCATCCATTTCCCCGCTCCTTGTTGCACCACTCATTATTTCTTCACGCCCTTCGTTATAGAGGTGCAAACTATCGGTCTTCCTTACGAGAGAGCAAGGAGAAACGATGGGAATAATGAGCTCGAGGTTGTGCTTAATGCGCAAGAGGTGCTGATATTGTTGTACACGCGGATGCTGAAGGAGATCCAGGCCGTGCCAGAGGACGAAGGGTACCATAAGGCTATCATGAGCTTCACCAGCATCGACTTCAGGTCTGCCAGGAGGAGGAATGGGAAGTTATAGGGAATGGCCTTCTCCAATGAACTTCACCATTGAGCTCAAACTAAACGTGAAGTAATAAAATAAATTTTAATTTAGAATTGTTAGTTTGTTATTATATACATTCAAATTTTTTTTATATTTATATAATTTTTTTTCAGCTAAATATACATAAGAGTATTACGGTAATTTTTATTGATCTTGTGGTTGATGCATTCTTTTTGAAAGAAAAATAAATTATTTTGATATCAAATAATTTGTTTCATTCTTGATATATCATGAAAAAAATTATCTTGAAAGACGGGGGGATTGCCTTTCCAAAAAAAAAGTAAAAACTTTTATCGTTAACAAATTATTCATTATCTAATAATAATTATTAAATATTAAATTACCACCCATTTATTTTATTATTTTTAGACTGCTAATGATCTAATTAATTATAATAAAGGGTACATTTTGAATTTTCTCGCTCGTTTTTGCTCAACTGAAATGATGCGGCTACACACTCATGACTTAGTATTAGAGATGTCTTATAAAGGATTTGACTAAAGCTAAAATTTAAAGCCTAAAGGGGCTTGAAGCTGATTGTTTTAGTGGCTTAATAGAGCAACAAGCTCGCCAATGAAAAAACCTGCTCTAGTTTTTGTAATTCTACCTTTTAAAGTTATTTATTAATCCAGAGAACTAGAGAAGCCACAACTTTTTTTTTTTGACAAATGAAAAGCGTTAATGATTCATTTTCTCCTTTACTCTCTCGCTAGTCACAAGTCACGACCTTGAGCACGTCTTTCGTTTTCTCTTTCGCTTCTCTCTCGCCCCCAAATGAAGATTGACCGTGAAAGATGTTTTTGTCTTCTAAGCTCTAAGGGCCATATTATTTGCATTCTTAATTTTAATCTTGCAGCTACTATTGGCTCCATTAATGAGGCAGAAAACAAAATTATTTTTATTTAGGCCCCTTTGAACAAATTTTTTGGCTCCGCCACTATTGATCGAGAACGAATCTTGAGTAAAATTCCAAATGAAAACATCCAAAAATTAGATATGGAGCCAACCGAATTCCGATTTCAGCAAATTTTAGTCAAATTGACTGTCTCGAAGAGACGAACCCATCGACATCAAAATTAGTCCAATCCCAAATGGGACCAAATAGAGAAAGAACGAGAAAATAATGAGATGACCTGAAGAGCAGGAGAAAGTAAGGGAGGAAAAAAAAAAGCCTAACTTTGAGAAGCGAAACTGGAAATCTTCAAGGACTTACAGTCTATGCTGCAACTACTTACTGTCAGAAACGGAAACGATGATGTTTTATCAAACGAGCTCTGATAAAGTACACAGCTCATCTTAATCAGTTGATTGAGAGCTTAGGCTTCCAACTAAGAGGTTTTGAATTCGATTCTTTATGTATGCGATGTGTACGTGAATTTGTCTTAAATGACCTAAATGTCCAAAAAAAAAAAACTAAAAAACTCTGATAAAGACTCACCCAAACTACGAGACAATGGTGAGAAAGAAGAACGGGCCAGAAAGGCTAAGAACGGGCCAGTAAGGCTATGAACATCAACGAGTTTCTGAAGCCAGCAGATGGGGAGAGATATTACAGTCCATCCGGCCGTGGTCATGGTTGGTGTAGAGCTTCCAGAATGAAGATGCTGCAGGAATGAGAAGCAGAGCAGACAAAAATAACAATAGAAGTACAGCAAATATTAATATATCATTATCTGCCTCTATTAACATCTACTCTGCTTACTACGTACAAGAGAATCCTAAGTAATACTGTTATAACAAAAAGGCAACTAAGTAGAGGAGGCTCTATTGGATTAAAAACCCCAAAAAGGGAAATTTACATACATACCACTTTATTTCATGCTATTTACATATCTAACACTCAAAACATTAATATTACATGTCTACCACCCATATACAACTTTAATATCAAATATATCACTCTTATAATTCATTTATACCATTCATACAATCCTATAAATTTTAATATTTCATTCCATGCACTTAAATTTATTCTATGAATAGACTTTTTTACTTTCAGATGAAACCAACCGTCTAAAAAATTAGAAATATCCAAGTTATTAAAATCAATCTTAATTTGCAAACCTTTTTACAAAGCAGTCAAAACTTTAGTAGCCACACACCCATTCAAAAAATCATGAATAATAGTCTCAACATAATAACTCAACATAATAACATCATTGACATTTAGAAACTAAACATAAACCTTTATCTTGTAATATATTGTCAACAAGAATAAAACCTTTAAAAATTCTCCAAACTAACATAGAAGAAGTTAAAGGAGTAGACAAATTCTAAATCTTACCAAAGGTAGGGATAAAATCTTTTTTTTCTTCAAATTAAATGCCACACTTTATTGAGACTAAAATTACCATCCTCATATAACTTACACATAATTTTATAATTATAGTTACTATTAATGGGGATATCACAAACCATGTCCACCAAGTTTTGAGGAATGCACACTAAAAGGTAATTTTTTGACCGAACATCATTACTGATGAACCAAGAAGCTTTCAATGAGGAGGTAGAATGAGAATTGAGATGGGAGTCCAGAGACCCCTCACCAAAGCAATCATCCTGCCGAAAAAAAGGTGAACAATTATGAATTCCCCATTGAATAATTGATTCTACATATCATTTAATGTTGCCCAAGCTTTTCCACCTCAGGGATTGACCTTGTTCAAAAGAGCAAGGGTTTGGATGTTTGTTATACAATATTTTTGATTCGTGAATTTGTTCCAAAGAGATTCGTTATTCATGAGTTTCCACCATAATATGAAAGAAAAACTTTTATTCAAATCATAAATGGACTTGCAAGACTACCACCCCTCCAAAAATGGGCTAGTATAGGTACCACAATTGGACCAAATCATCCTTTTAGAATTATTAGTGGAGCTCAAAAAAAAAAATTAAATATTTCTCCAAGCTATCACAAATACCCAAAGTCGGATATATTAATGATTTGAAGGAGATAGATAGGCGTATAACACAAAACGCTTTTAATGAGAATAAGTCTAGCCCTCATAGAGAGAGATTTAAATTCATAGGCAGAGAGCTTCCTATTAACGGCAGTAAATATATTATTAAACAAAAAAGACTTCTTACAGACTTTATACAAAGGAGTTATACGATAACAAATGGTTAAAACATGATTGCAAAAGTTAATGCATAATTTAATATTCTCAAAATGCAGCAGAGACATACCTTTGCCACTAATGGAATAACATTTGTTATTATTAAAATTAAGACCACTTTCCCTTTCAAAAGTAGAAAAAAAAATTCTTGACCTTCTTAACACAATCATTAGAACCATTACAAAAGATGATTGATAACCCAAAATCATAATCGCTCTAATTAGACTATAAGGCTTACCTCTATAATTCAAGTTTACCTTCAACTCCCTCTCTAGTATTATCAAAAAGAAGAATATCATAAACAAATTGCATACCTTCACAACAGAGCTCTGCAGTAAGGATAGAGTTTGGCATATTTACTAATTAGGACGAAGAAGGGCAAAAGGAAGAAAGATAGATACCTTCGCAACGACAAAGCTCCCATCTAAGGTAAAGGAGGTGTGACTTCGGAGGTGATAGAAGAATGACGAGGAGGTGTGATTTTAAATGTGTCATGGAGGAACGTCATTGAAGCAGGCGATGCGATAGGAAGGAATAATATCGTAGGAAGCAAAGAAGTTATTTAGCGACTATAGCTGAAAATGTGCAGAGGCAAAGTCGAAGGAGAGTCAAAGGGCAGATGAGAGAAGTCAAAGAATCAATTGAACAAATGATACGAAAGCACAATATATCAGTTAGATAGGGTAGTTTGCGTCGAATTTGCTGCAGAATTGTGACAGATTTTTCACCGTAAACTTACGGCGGAAATTCTAAATTTCCATCGTAAATCTATTGCCATTTTTCACAAAAAAATATTCTGCCGTAAAGTCCGCTGAAAATCCACTGCAAATGCTAACTTTCTAGTGGTGAGGATTATTGTTTGGCGTAGCCGAGCAAACCAGAATCAAATTGATGTTGTTGTTGTAGCCGAGCAAACCACAATCAAATTGGGATTTTGCGTCTATCATTGTAACTCCTATTTATAATTGAATAAATGTAAAATTCTTTGTTGGCATAATTTATGCTCATTTTATACCATGACTTTAAGAGTAAAGCCACTCATCCACTTGAGCATCCTCATCTCTGCAACACTTGACTTAATATTATGCTCCTCTTTTAATGGAAAACATTCTGCACCATAAAGCATTGTAGATCTCACCATTTCTTATAAAATGTTCCATTAAGTTCTAGGGGGGACTTTTCTATCATACAACAAACCTAATGCATTCCTCCACTTCAACCATCCAATTTTAATTCAACTAATAATATCTCCATCTATTTCACAATCACTATGAATAATAGACCCAAGGTAGTCGGGCGACGATGGTCGGCGAGATCATAGTGTGGAGATGGTGGTTGGAGAGACCATAGTCGACAGGCGAGGGAGGTCACACTACAGGAAAATCGTCCATTACTGACGAAATTTCCGGTGGATTTTCGACGAATTATTTAAAAATATTTCCGACAAATTTTCAAGCATATTTTCAGACTGCTTTTCCAGCTAATATGTTTCCGGCGGATTTTTTGGCGGAGTCTAAAAAATTTGAAAATGTAATTTATTCTTAATTTAATTCATTAATAATTTTATATTTATTTTAATTAATTATTAATTTAATAATATATTTTAATTAGTTATTAATTTAGTAACATAATTTAATTAATTGTTACTTAAATAACTTATTTTGATTATCGATTAAAATAATAAAGTTAAATTAATTAGTTTTAATTCTAATATTCTATTGATTTTAATATAAATAAAAAAAATTATCAATTAAAACACTTTTGTAGGAACGACATGGTAGTCAGACTGGCGCAAGGGGTGCAGGGGAGGTCCTCGGTTTGATTATTAGGCGGATAGGCACGGCTCATGGTTCACGGGCTCACCTAGGCACGAGAACCAGGCCCAATGGCGCGGACAGGAGTGGGATAACCTGGGCCCGCTAACGCGGACGTCAGTTAGCTCACAGCTGACTAGCCGGCTAGTGCATAATTTTTTTATATAAAAAAACTATTTTATTTATTTCGATGGAGAAAAATTTTCGACGAGTTTTTTCCGATGGAAATTTTTCCGACACTCGATTTACCACCGAAGATGTTACGTCAGAAATCTGCTGGAAAATTTCGAAATCCGCCGAAAACTTTATAATTTTCCGCCGAAAATTCCACCGAAACTGCATGACTTTCTTGTAGTCGGGAATACCGTAGTCAAGTGACAGTGGTCGAGAGGACCATATTTGGCTGGTGATGGAGGCCCAAAAGACCATTGTCTGATAACTATGATCGAAAGGATTATAGTCAGGCGATAGAGGTCAAAAAGATCGTAGTTAGGCAACGATGTTCGAAAGGAAATCCGACGACAATTGGTGGCCTGATGTATGTCCAACAATAATTGGTGCTTGATGTAATTTTGATATATATAAATTATAATAATAATAATAATTATTATAACATATATAACTAACAACATAATCTTAAATGGCGGCTTTAGTGATTAAAATCGAAATTAAAATTTTATAAAACTGATGTGAAAGCATATAGCCGTCTCCATTGGAATTAGTTAAGTAGTTTTACTTGAGGAATTAGTCAAATGTAAGAGGCGGGCTCAGTGACGAGTTGCATGGAGTGAAGGGAGGAGATAGGCAACGGCAAATACAATATATAGCTTTTGGCCATATATTTCGAATATCAAATGAAGAATACTCTCAGAGATTTCTGTTTAAATCAATATGATTTTCAATTCTTTCGAGAATTAGTTATGCTCTTTCAACAATATCTCCAACTATTCCTTTTCCATCTTCTCGCTGCCATCGGCCTCGTGGTGGGAACAATGGTGATTTTTTATGTGCAGAATCCTAATTTCAGCTGGATCTCCTTCTTCGCCGGGGAAGACTGTGTTTTTGAAGAACGCCACGTTGAATTCTCAAAGCCAAAAAAGTTTTCCCGACAGAGGCCGTGGTGTAACCCTCCGCCGATGAGGAATGGCCGGACGACGAACTTGGCGTATATTCTTCAGTCGAGGTACTGCTAGCTAGTACTTAATGATTATAAATTAACTGATAAGAAATCTGTCAGCTCGCTGTTGCCGAGCTTAAATAATTAATTAACTGATAAGAAATCTATATTTAGATGTGCAGAAAACTATTATTAGCCTCCTAAGAATTTTTTTTTTTTTAAAATGTCGATCATATTGCAAATTTATTGTAACTTTATAAAATTTTGAGCAATCATTTATATGAATGATTATATTAGTTATTGTATGCTTATTGTTAATGTTTTATCTCTTCATTTTAGTATGGCTGATCAATTCAAAAAACAAAATTCTTGTTTGGAGGAGAACGGAGAAAGAAATGCTCGCACGGTTTCCTTAGAGAGGAAACCTGCTTCACTCTTTTGGTAATTATTTCTTGCCACTAATTATTTTATTTCATTTCTTTTTTCAAATAATGATTAAGATAATATACTATTAATATCTTTAAATAATTTAGGGTTTAGTGTGCTTACTAATTAATATTGTTCTATTCTTGTCATTTTAGGGCGGTTAATAACTATAGAAGACCATCTGCTCACTTTGAGGAAAATGGCCATGCCCCCATAGTTTTCTCAAAGAAGAAAAATGTTCCTCTTTGGAGGTAATTATTTCTCAAGGCTAATAATTGTCATGTTCGGCTGTTAATATTTGATCCGACCTAAAAATTTAGGATTCGGGTTAGGGATTTTGACGTGTTTGAAATCCGAGATCAAATCGAATTGACCCGTTTTTAATTGATTTATGAGGGTTTTAAAATATTATTATGAAATAAATAAATGCAATTTCTAAAAAATAATAAACTATTTTGTCTGAACTGAATTAAGCTTGGTTTATTTTAAATTGATTGAAGTAAATCATATCTTAATTCGATTTAGGTTTAAATAAATCAAATTAAATAAAAAAATTTTAATAAATCATATTCAAAGCGGGTTGTGTTTTAGTTGATCTGGACCCGAAGCGGGTCGGGTTTGGGTCCAAAAAACCAACCTGGTTGTAAAAACGGGTCGGATTCGAGTCGGGTCAAACAGCGTCGGGTCTGTTCCGGGTTGGACCCGAGCCTGACCCGTGATCCGATTTTGACAGCCCTACACGTTCCATCTCTTATTCAAAATAATAATTGTGAAACAACTTCTTAATGAGTGTAGTATATATAGATATATGATATCATTTTCAGCATCTTAATTATTGCATATATCATCCCCAAATTGATAAGATGGTCTGTCTATCTGTACATGTGAAGAAAATAGCTCTGAGTTCTAAATTTCAATGCATTTTATTATATTATATTATATTTTATTTTTTTTGAACATTTAGGTCATTTAAAGCAAACTCAAGGAGCTAAAATTAAACTATAACAAAATTCTATTACTTATTTGAAGCTTAAATCTACTCAAAATAGCAACCACTAAGAAATGTGCTAATTATATAATGGCATTTCTATTTGTTGATTTATCCCAAAATTGCCCATAGAGAAAACGTGCTACTTATATAATAATCCTTAAGAAAAAAAAATCAATGTAAAGTATCATATTTCAAATTTATAACTTTATAAATTTTTATGCAATCGTTTATATGAATGATTATATTATTTACTTTAAATATAACATTAAACTTAATAAAAATATAACTATAATATATGATAACATCTAAATGAGTATTTAATACATATAATTATGATTTAACAAAAGCACCGTTCAAATATTTACTTTTTTTTTATACAAAGTGAAAATTTTATAAAAGATACAAAGTGGAAATTTTCAACTGATATGGATCTAAATAACTATATTAAAAGTTTTCATGATTACAACATACACCTTGTTTTTCTATATAAATTTTTTAATTAATTTTAATAATATGAATAATACTTTTTTTTGTTGATAATGCTTGTTTTTTTATTTGCTTAATTTTTATAGGTTAATTAAAGATCATAAATAATTAATTTTTATTTATTTACTTTTATGCATGAATAATTTATCTATATAATTTTATAATATGAATTTGTTATATAATTTATTTGTAAAATTATATCTAAAAATGTTATATTAAATTTAAGCTTTTATGCAAATTAAAATTTGATTAAAATCAAATTTAAAGATTAAAGATATTTAAATTTTAAGTTATAACAATATTAATTATGCTTGAACTCAATTTAATTTCCAGCAAAATAAAGCCATGGGAGCTCTCATGGTGGTATGGGCGGTGGTTTTGGGTAGAGGGAGAGAGAGAGAGAGAGAGAGAGAGAGAGAGAGAGAGAGAGAGAGAGAGAGAGAGAGAGAATAATGAATATATATATTTTTAAATATTTTAAATATTCTAAAAATAATAACAGATTATTTTTCTGTAGAATTTTAAAATAATTAAAAGGTTTCAAGGAATTCTATAACAAAATGTTAACTTAATTTTCTTATTGAGAGAAAACTGTATGCTTCCTTAAAAATATATATAAATTCTTAAAAATATATAAATTTTTACCGAAATTATATTGTGATTAAACTATTTTTAAAAATTTGAAGTCATAAGAAAAAAAAGGAAAAATTAAATATTTTGATCATATCTAAGTTTAACAATGCATTTTTTCCCCCTTAAAATCACATATGATTTCCTCTTCATAATTTGACATAAGAAACTTTGACCATTAAAAAAATAAAATTAAATGTTCAAAATACTCCATCCACTATATATACTATATATAAGTTTTCTATATATACAAATTCCTTAAAAGTTTAATACAATATGTTATTTAGTTATTGTGTGCTTATTATTATTTTTGTATTCTTATCATTTTAGTATTATTGGTACATTCAGAAGACAATCTACTCAGTTAGAGGAGAATGGTAAAAAATATGCTCCCCTGATTATGTTTGAGAAGAAGAATGTTTCTCCTTCGAGGTAATTATATCTTGACGATAACAACAAAGTTCCATCTTTTATTCTAACAATAATTGAGGTATAAATGAGTCTTTAGCTTTATTAATTTTGAAGTTAAAATAGTATTATATATAACTATATAATATCTTTTCTGACGTTTTAATTAATGAACATAGCATCCCCTGAAAAAGGAAACAATTATTTTGTGGGATACAGACAGCATCTACAGACGAATTAGAACTTGTCACGTCACCCGGTAGATGTCGGTACCCAGCCGCGGTACATAGCAAACAGCTGATGTGGCGAGTTCTGATTTGCCTTTGGACGCCGTTCGTATTCGCACAGAATAATTTCTCCTGAAATTGAGAATATACTCTATATTTATAAATGAGGAAAATTGTTTTATATTCAAAATTTCAATGCATTTTAGAGTTGTTAAAAATAAAATATAGCAAAATTCTAATAATTTGCATCTATGTTCTATCTATTCAAAATAAATAAATTTGATCACTTAGAATGGAATCATATTTAATACATAAATGCTTCATTTGTCCTAAGTATATTTCATATTATTGAAATGTATCAATTTTGAGAACATGACAATTATATGTATTATTAATGCAACACAACATAAGAATGTGTGATGATACAAATTAATAACTCATTTAGATTTTTAATAAGAGAAAATTGTATTTTTATTCAAAAACTATAAATTAAATACATGTAAATTATATATATTGCATTAATATATTTTTTAATATTTGAAGCCTTGAAAAAAGGACAAATTAAATATATCTAATAAATAAATTTGTTCACTTATAAAATATGTTCTTGAGAAATATAAGAAATATTGCTGTCATATTTTAAAATCGAACTATTTCATTTATCATAATAGATTTAATAATATAGGAGTGTGACAATTTGAGAATGTGATAGTTGTATATATTATTAATACAACTTAATATGAGATAATAATATTTTATAGAGCTTTAACTAGGCTATAATTTCTTATTACTCTCCCATAAGTTTTGCACCTAAACATGTGGCTTCGTCTTGGACGGCTTTCTTACTACTTCTTAAAGCAGCTTTTTAGTATAAAAATTAAAATTTGTGTATAGAAAGTAGCTTTAAAAATAAGTAAGAAAGCTATCCCAAACGAAACCTAAATGCATTAAGATTTTCCATTTTTTAACTAATTTAAGGCTTTGTTTGGGATAGCTTTCTTACTGCTTCTTAAAACAATATTTTAGTTAAAAAAATTTAATATTTGTACTAAAAATTGCTTTAAGAAACAGTAGGAAAGCCTTCTCAAACTAAGGCTTCGTTTGGGATGACTTTTTTACTGCTTTTTAAAACGGAATTTTAGTACAAATTTTTTTATTTTTGTACTAAAACTCCGTTTTAGAAAGCAATAAAAAAGCCGTCCCAAACGAAGCCTAAATCTAAAACTCTAATTAATCTATAGTTTTTCGATGTTATTGAGGATTTGATCCTTGGTTATTTTTTATTTATAATATTTTCAAATAATTTTAATTGTATGGTTATTATTGATGTTTTGTCAATGTCATTTTAGTACGGATGATCAATTCAAAAGAAAATTTTATTGCTCGGAGGAAAATAGCGTAAAAAATGTTCACAAGAGGAAACCTGCAGATTTTCTTTTTATCAGGTAATTATTTTTTGGCCCCAATTGCTTTTTTCATCTCTTCTTAAAAAACATATTTTTGTCATTTTAGTGGGGTTGCTCAATACAAAAAACTGTCTACGAATGGTGAAAAAGAAGCATGCATGGTACTGTTAGAGAGGACAAATGTTTCTCTTTCGAGGTAATTATTTCTTAACACTCAAAATTTTGCTCCATTTCTTTTCCAAAATTATTATAATAAGAGATTATATTAGTATTTATGTATTAAGCATGCTTTCTAGAGTGTATATATATTTATATTATTATTTATAAATATTAAATTTCTTGCGATCAAATATTATCCTCTAAGCATGCTAAATTCTTTAAATTCCAACAGTTTATTTTGATTTATTACCTCTTTTTTTAATTATTAATTTGACATTTATATTTTCAAATTTTATAGCAGGATTAAAAAATCTGTGCCGAAAAAGGAGAAGAAGAAGAATTCAATGTGTAAGGCTAAGGTTTTGAAGTTGAAAGAGAACAAGAAGCGCTCTGTAGCGGCAAGCAGTGATTTTGAGTTAGATTGGTATCTAGGCTCTAAACGATTGAAGGTAGCAGATGATGTCTTTGACACAACTGCCTGTAGCAGAAATAATGCGGAGGAGAAGAGCGGAGGAGAGGTGGAAGAAGTAGAAGATTATATGGAAGTAGAACGACCTATGATGTCTTTGGATTTGCTTATGGATGGTGTCACAAGATTGATGGACAGTTTGAGCCTGGTCGGGGACCTTCATTCAGATATGAGTGTTCATTCAGACATGAGTGTTGATGATATCGCAAATGCCATGATGGATTTGAGTATGGTTGATCGTATGGATATGAGTGTTGACGACATCACTAATCTTATGACAGGTTTAAGCTTGATTGAGCACTCAGATCACAAAATAAATACTTGTATATATTCAGGACATTATAAATCTTACTAAAGTTTTGAGTTTGACATGTATAGGAGAGAGTGCTTCTGTATTGAGACTTAGACTTTGTTTGGAACGGTTTTTTTACTGCTTTCTAAAATGGAGTCTTAATATAAAAATAAAAAAATTTGTACTAAAACTCCGTTTTAGAAAGCAATAAAAAAGCCGTCCCAAACGAAGCCTTAATTCATTGATTAGTTCGAGATACTGATTTTTTTTTATATTTAAAGGATATACAAAATTACATGTTTATGAAATTGTAATGTTAAATTGTATTAATAATATAATTTTTTTTTTCCTTTATACTTCTTCAGTTATCTTTTAACTGCACTTTTCTATTCAATATCGTGATTATATATGTTTTTTTGAGTTTCAGCGATTTTCAAAAAAATTTCATAGTAAGCCAAACAAACTTATTAGAATTCTTTCGATGGGATTTTCTCTTTATTCATAATAAAATAAATCAATAAATGCTTTAATTATTAAACTTTAGATAGCAGCATATATAGGATAAGCAAAAATTTAAATGAAGTTAATTTGGAGCCTTTAAAGAAAAAAAAAAACAAAAAAAAACTGGCTGTTATAAATGTTTTAGCAAGAAGGGAGGAAGATGCTTTATACTAATAACAATAAATGCTTTATTATTATATTCAATAAATAAATAAAATAATATATATTTAAAATAGTAAATATATTTTTTATTTCATATCAAAAAATAAATAAAATAATATAAAATTAAAAAATTCAAATGATGCTAGTTGCATCGACAAAACTTAAAATTCCTTACAAACTCTCGAATTTATTTGATAACATTTATTATTTAAAAATAATAATATTGAATAGAGAACATCAGTTCATAAATTCATCAGAAAAACAAAAGATTAATGGATTGATTACATCATGACCGTTAAATATATTTCATTTGCTAAGGATTCACGATACAACTCTGTGATACATGCAATTGTTTGCTGAATGATCGATCGGAACAGTTCTTTTTTATTTACAAGTTCGGTTTTTACTGATTTCTCTCGCTAATCTGATTGACGTCTGAAATTGATAAAAAATGACGACAATGGTTCTAAGGAGGCAATATAGGAAGAGGGGAAGCCAACTGATCTCTTCTCTTTCATCAAACAAGCTGCGCATCATATCGCTCTCGATCTTAATTTCTGTTCCATCATTGAGGTCAGATTCGTTAAGAAGCTGCGCCATGCAAAGTTGGTGGTGGAAAGCTGACACTTAAACCCTAAACCCTAAATCCTATCGAATTCCTATCAAATTGATATACAAGCACTTTAATTTTTTAGGACATTTGGTGGCTAAGCAGGTTGATGCGTTGGAGGAGAGGCTTGTTCCCCATGTTAAAAAAACTTTTTTTGATTTGTTTTGACATATTTGATAATTAAATTACACAGATCGCATATATCAAGAAAATTGTTTTAGATGATAGGATAAAAATGCAAATTTGTAAAATTAGAAGGGGCTAAAAACTTCAAAGCTAATAACCAATTAATTGATCCGTTAAACCTCTAAAGTAAAATCCATCACGTAACTCATGAGATCCTCATCATCAAAGTTACTTTCAAAGCAAAAAATACTTAATTGGAGTGATTGATTAATAATTGGTTGTTTTATGGTTCTCATAAAGCTTTTTTCTTTTTAAAATATATTTCTTTTTTAATTTTAAATTTGTTGATTATCTTATAAGTAATATTTTCTTTTAAAAAATAAAATATGCAACCAAATTTTTTTAAAATTTTCAATATTGAAGCCAATGTCGAATGAAAAAAAAAATTGTTAGAATTAAAAAAAAATTATTAGGCCCCCTCTATAAAAACTTACTGGCTACTGTTTAAAGATGCAAAGAACCAAACACTCACTGTAAAGTTGAATGAGATCTTACCAGAGAAGACCAACTTTTAAGTATGCGTAATTTTTTAATCAACAAATTCAGGAAATAAAACTGCTTATTGACCTATTCTGTAGGTATAAATGGCTTAAGAAAAACTCTTTATGATATTTTTAAAGAAAAATATCATAAAGTCCTTTTCTTGATAGTCACAAATTTTCAATAATCATGCTTTCGATCAATGTTAGGTTTCATTTTGGGACAATTTTTTTGCTGTTTTATGAAGCAATTTTTTAATAAATTTTTTTTCTGAATTAAAAAAATTTTGTACTAAAAAATTATTTTAGAAAACTGTACTAAACAAAGCCTTAATTAAATTCTCCATTGCATAAACTAAATTTCATCTGATTAGTTTAGCTTATGTTGATTAATTAATATCATAATATGATTCATTATGCTGATGCATTTTAGTCCTTCATATTTTTACCATGTCTTTATTTTAACAGATTATTAATTATGTTTAAACTTATCTTTCATTATGACTTAAGCGGCATTTCATTTATTTTCTTGTGATTTTATTGTATACACGTTTTAATCATTTCAATTTTTTGATCTCAACTCTCTTATTATTATTATTATTATTATTATTATTTTATAAAATTCACAATGAGCTTATGTGTTAAATCAATAAAAGGATTACAAGTCATTAAAAGAATCCGCTGCTCACTATGCTCAAAGAGCTACAATCAAAGTAGAAAAAAAAAATCCTAAGGAGCCATGGATGCGTGACTAATTACAATAATAAAACCCAAAAAAAAGTCCAAAGCCAAGACCCAAAAAAGCCGCCTAGCAGGCAAGATTTGTCCAGTTTGCACTTAGATATCAACATAATATCTAAAAAAAGATTTTAAAACAAAATATTGCAAAAGAAAAGACACCTACAAAATGGATAATGTTAGAGCTCCAAGGAAAGAAAAAATAGAGAAGATCATAGAAGACAGCACTAGCAGAAGATACCACAGTAGAAAATAAATGAAAATACCTGAATCAGCAACAGGGACCTGCAGAAAAAAGAACCAATCAAAAAATCCTAGGCAAGAAAAGAAAGCCCAACCCAAAACGGGAGATCAAAGGAGGCCCAGCAGGAAGAAAAGAACCACACAAACTATAACTAACACCCGAGAAAAGTAGACATACAACAAACCCACGGAAAAACCAAAAACAAATAAACAAACCCAAACCCAACAAGAGGAACAAAAAGGCAAAGAGACAAAAAATAACAGTAGATTTATCAACTAACAAAACACCCAAAATGAAATGATCTATAGAACAAAGCTGCATAAAAAAAAAACTTAAAGCAGAGATATCACCATAGATAAAAATAGCAGATGCATCCTATACATGAACAAAAAGAGCAGAAAAAACCAAAGCACGTGCAAGGAAGGAACTAGAAACAACCACCACACCAACTAACTAGTAAAGTAAGGTAACAATTGTCATATTGAATCTATAAACCTATTGAAAAGTGCTTATGATTTTTTTTTGGAAAACCATACGTTTGAATGCATTGAAGTGTATGTCTGTAGAATCTTATTGGATATTGCTAGCTAGGACAACAAGCCCTCAGAGAGATGACATTATAGGAAATCACTAGATTTTTTTGGGTTGGTGTTTACATTCTCAGTATTGGATATATGATAAACTGACTATAACTATATGCATATGAATGTGCATACATATAATTGGATATGTATTGAATTTAAAAAATGATTGATAAGACATATTGAGCTATGATATATGTATATATATATATATATATATATATATATATATAATATATTATATATATATATATATATATATATATATATATATATATATATATAGAGAGAGAGAGAGAGAGAGAGAGAGAGAGAGAGAGAGAGAGAGAGAGAGAGAGAGAGAGAGAGCTATCATGATACCTAGGCATTAATAGTAGTTTGACATATACTTACATCATTGGCATGCTAGAGTCCATTGTAGGAAACATAGCATGTGTCATTACAACTTTAATATAGTGATTATAGGTTGCAACTCATCTTTTGGTTATTCATATTGCATGCCCCATTTGTTTATCATTTATGTTTTGATAGATTTGAGTTATTGTTGAGTTTGATTTATCAAACTCACCCGTTATCTCTTTCCTCAGCAATCCCTACAGGCGTATTTAGCGGACCATTATCTCAGGAGCAAAGTTATCAACAATATATTATATTTTGGTATTTTATATTTGTAGTATATTATTATAAATTTATTTTGTGGGGTAGGTAGTTTCTTTCATGTTATTTATTTTATTTAAATTTCCTTTGTTTGTATCAATACTATGGCTATGGGTGTTCTTCTATTTGAATTTCTATTAATGAAATGAATATTTATTTTTTTTCCATTATTTACTCTGATATAATTGGTTATATTATTGGTTTATGCCCTCTTATCTTTTGTTAGTATAAGACATATTTCTATCATTTAGTATGCCTCATGTTATCGTAATGTACCGCCTTTCGAATTAAGGGTGTGACACTATTAATATCCCTCATAGATCTTGTGAAGATCATCGGAGGATCTCTATGAAAATTTCTCATGGATTTCGTGAATCCTGTAAAGATCCTTGTGAAGATTCGACGAGGATGAAGATCTTGTGAGGATCCCATGAGGGTTTTGTCTCCTATGATGTGTAACCTTTAGTCTCCGCAATGCTTGGACCAATACCTCACATGTTTTTCATTTCTCTAAGAACATCTTATTCTAACGTTGATGATAACGATAAGTTGTTAAATAGCACTTGATTTGAATCTCTCGGGCACTTCTTATATTTAAAAAACTCTCAATATTTGTTATTGTAGCTTCATGAGTTTGTGAAGAATGTCAGAATTAATAAAATTATTATATAATCATTTTAATAATATAACAAATGCTTAATATTATTTTAAAAATTAATAATTTTGATTATTATAATGTATCCTTGTTATGAAAGATATTCTTTTCATTGTATTCTTTTATTACACTATTCTCTTACATATTTGTATTAGCCTTGGGACCATTCAAATGAAAAAAAAAGCCTTTTACGTTTTCTGCAAGAAATCAGTAGTTGTTCTCTGTTTCACTATGTGAATCTATTTCATTATCTTTATCCTATAAAAAAGGAGAGATTATTGTATGCGGAGT
The DNA here is from genome assembly GCA_022539455.1 of Dendrobium nobile. Taxonomy (NCBI): domain Eukaryota; kingdom Viridiplantae; phylum Streptophyta; class Magnoliopsida; order Asparagales; family Orchidaceae; genus Dendrobium; species Dendrobium nobile. Next base: position 10,054,498 of record CM039729.1, read on the forward strand.
CCAGACCGAAATTGCATCCGATTTTTATGAGTGTGTATAGTGATGAGCAATAATTACGTTATTACAGCACACACTTCCAAAAACCAAAGGGTTTTCGGGCTCCGACTCTATAAGTAATAATCTCTCTTCAATAAGATGTTACATTTGAATGTTAAAGACATCAAGTGCGGAATATTAACATTTTTTTATAGTCTATGCGCATCATCTAGCTTGCATAGAAAAACAATATTATACCCAGAAAGACTTATATAAAAACTCATGTCATACCAGGACATAATTAGGCATTATAATTAAAGCTCTTTAAAAAAAAAAACCAATTGTCGAGAGCAATATCAAGTTCAACTCGCCATCAAATTTGAAAATGGCATAACATTAAGATTTGGAAAAAAAAAAAGCACAGTTAAAATTTTATAGTAGAGATACAGAAACAGAATTCTAAAACCTGCTTCAATGGCGCTCAGGTCAAAAGTACGAATGGCATATAATGTCTACTAGTTCTTCTACTTTCAAAAGGCAAGCCATCAAATCCACAAAAGTAACAATAATACCCAACAAAGATAAGAGCATTCACACGATTAATCTGTCTCTGTAGTCTAGAGGCAAAATTAATCCAGCTCCTCTCAATATCATTTAAATTTAGAGTTTGCTTAATGACAACAGAAACAATTTCAGTTGTTTACAAGCCCATCCCAATGCTGAAAGGGCCACGTGAAAAGAACACCAAGCTACAAACTAGCGATCAAGCAACAGAAATTTATCTCAAACTTCTGCTCACAAATTCATATAGAGGAGCGCCTAGTCATAACAGAAATTATGGTTTCGTTTGGGACGGCCTTTTTGTTGCTTCTTAAAATAATTTTTAGTACAAAAAATTGAATTTTTTATTAAAAAACTGCTTTAAGAAGCAAGAAGAAAGCCATCCCAAATGAAGCTTGACAATTTATCAAAACTTGCTAATGTGAGATTGATGATCGCACCTTTCAGACTTCAGGATAATTCATCTGAGAAATTAACAGCCAAATCCCAATAGTGAGGAACGCCAGCATCAGCAAACACTTTCCTGGCAGCAGCCTCACTTCTGCACTGGTGCACAAGGAATCGATTGAAGCTTGGCTTAGCAGTACTGCCCTGCCATACTAGAACACACTTATTAAGACGAATGTCCTTGTCCTCATCTCCATTTTCATCATCACCGACAGCAGCAGCCCAGTTAATTCGTTTAAGCATAAGCTTACCATACCTTTTAATGGACTTCCGCACGCCTTCAACAACCACGACACTTATACCATCCGATATTACGGAACATCCAGTGAGGCGGTTCTCCTGAGCGTTCACATCAACCTTAAAGCGTGTTTGAGGATGAGAAAGGTCATCGATTCTGTAGACTGAAACAAGAGTCTCAAGCATTGAGGGGTCCTCAAAGAGCTTCCTCTCTTTCTTCTCACGGCGCTCTTGTGGAGTAAGCTTGCGGGCAATATTTCTATCGATATGAGCCTGCTCGCGCTCAAGTGCAGCAGCTTTAACTTCCTTTTCCATTTTGGTGGGATCCTGAGTGGCCTCAGAGGAAAGGACTCTCATGAGGTTGCTCATCTTTATTTTGGGTTTGGGGGGTTCAATCAGACCTTGCCTTATCATCTCCTGCCTATCTCTTTCTTTAGCAAGTCGTCTTTGTGTCCTAAGTTTCTTCTGCTCTTTCTTTGTTAACTTCAAAGGCTGGGGCGGTGGTGGAGCAGGCTCTGCTGGTGGTTCAACTGGGCGAGGGTGTTCCACATAAATGGTTATCTTTTCTAAGTTCAAGTTATCTTCAGAAGTATCATGATAGGTACCAGATGGTAAGAATGGTTTGTCCCTGATCATAAGTTGCAACTTCAAATAAGAATATTTGTTTAACAAGAAAAGCAAAATTGTAATAAGAATTGGTAACTTACCACCACTCTATTTCAGGAACTTCATCTTTCTTTTTCTCCTTGAAAGTTCTCTCGCCCACCGCAATTAAATTTGGGTTATCATCAGGTTCGGCCTTTGCCTTTGCAAGCTGTGATTGCTTTACTTTCAATTCCTTTGCTTGGGCTTCTCCAAATTGATTCTGTTAGAATGAGCACTACAATTAAGCTTATTAAAACAAATTTCCAAGTAGGTCAAAAGAAACGGCACAATGCTGACATTACCTTGATTTTCATAACCTCAGCCTGCTTTGACCATCTTCCCTCTTCCACAAACTGAAATGATGCCCTTTTAGGCCTCACCAGCTTTGCTTTATTGATACCTATGCTGGCATCAAAATGCGCGTGCAGCTCCGTATCAGCATCAAGTTCTGGTCTGAGTATCTGAAAAGCCTCTTTCTTCTGCTTATTTATATTGACCTGAAAAAAAAAAAAAAATGTCAAGCTTCTTTCAAAAAAATGCCCAGTGAATTATAATGAAAGAAATGGCTTTCTGCATACCTTCAAAGTACTAAGATTTGTCACCTTAGGCTTATTAATAACATTGCCATGCTCATCCACTTCTCTTCCCTGGGCATCTAATCTCAGAACTGGACCTTTGGTAGATTTCGGCATTAGCACAGCATCAGTTACAGATGAACCAGGAAACATATTTATCAGAGGTGCAAAATCAGGATCCTGATGAAATCCCATTTTTGCAGCAAGCTCTTGTGCACGCTTCACTGCCTCATAACTAGCTGCAGTTGCCATGACAGGTATGGTACCATCACCACCTGCTATTGATGTGTTCTCGGAAGGTACAGACCCAACAGCTATTTTTGGAGCAGATGGCATCATCTGAATAGGAGTTGAAGCAGAAAGAGATGAAGAAATAGAAGCACCATGTCTACTACCTGCATCCAAAGGCTTCCAAGATTCTTTGTGCAAACTATCAATGGAACCTGCACCGGGCTGTTTATTTAGCTGTAAAGCAATACTGCATGAAGATTAGGCATCCCAAAAGTTTACAAAGATACTAAATTATTTAAGTACAGTACAATTCATAATTACCACAGGAATTTTCCTTAGCTTCTCTGCCAATTCCTTCTGCATTTGTAAAGCTTTCTTAGCTTTTGCTAAAGCATCGCGAGAGAAGCTGCCACTTTTGCCAGCAACTGAGGATGTTGTTCCATCTGTACTAGATTTTCCAGTAACCTCATCAGATCTGATAATACTAACTCCCTCATTTTCATTGGTGGCAGTAATTGAAGATACCTTAGTATGTATGGAATGAGAGTTGGACGAAGTCTTGGAAACATTTGGAGCTACAGCAAGTGGTTCCTCAGCAAAAGCCTGCAGGAACAAGAAATGCATAAATAGATTACCAAAAAAAAAAAAAAACACAATACAGAGACGGCAATTATATATAGAGAACGGGTACAACTAAATAGCCCACAGTATTGACAGACATCTTAAGACAATTTATAATTGAGGCCAAAGCACTTCTGAACGCTTTATGATTTGTAAAACTATATTCATCCCACCAGACTATGATGCACCAACACACCTTCATAAGAGGGCATGCAGTGTCGAACAAAGACACATGTCCGACAAGGCTTGGACACATGTCGAACACGACAGGACCGTGTTAAATTAAAATAATATTTAAATTAAAACGGACACGCATATCCTAATATTTGATAATTAAATTTATTTAAATTACCAAAATTTTACATTTTAATATTCAAACCACATCTAACATCCCGTATTCATGTGTTAGTGGTGCCCATATGCTCTAGGGTTTTACTTTTCACGGTCCTACTCCTTCGTCTTCTTCCTTTAAGTGACCAGGCGAGTAAAATGAGCCAATCGAGAGCGACTGTTCGATTGAAACCCCATTTCCTCATTGTCTTTGTTAGCCGTTTGTTCTCGACTCTTCGTCCATTATGCAACGAGGTGAGGCAAACCAAGCAGGCAACTGCTCGATTTGAAGCCTAGTACGACCGATTGAAGCCATTCTCTTATCCTTCTCTTCATCATATTGAAGATCAAAGCCAAACCTCTGAAGCTAATCCTATTATTCCTTTTAATTAGTAGTTGAAGTTTGATGTTGTGCTAAATAATTTTTTGTTTATATTTTCGTGGTTGTACTAGACATTTTATATTATAAGCTATACAAGTAATTATGACATTAATTTATTATTGTTTGACATTTCTAATGTGATACTATATTAATTTCTATACACCATTTAAATATTGTAATGTTGTGTTCGCGTCGTATACATGTCCTATATTTTATATGATGGCTCTGTCGTGTGTCCATGTCGTCATGTCCGTGCATCATAGCTACCAGAGCTAGTTCCACATCAAAGGAGTTGGGGTGTCAAATAAAATCCCTCATTCCCGCATATGGTACCATAGGTAATTCTTCACGGAATGGATTTGTGGATCAAATGAAACCATTTGTAAAACAGGATTCAGTAAAACTCAGTTCTCCAAAATGGTGGTTAAATGAAGATAATACTGCAGTCTAGTTAAATTACAAATTTTAATCAACCAAATAGCCTCCAAGGATTCTAAATTAACCCAGGCATAATGCTGCACTCCCAGATAAATTCACACAAAAAAATGAAGCCAAATCATTAGAAAATAAATTGTGATATATGCCAAGGATTCTTTGATCACTCCTAGCACTTTTGTTAGATAGTTTTTAATCCAGACAAAAAGTTTAACAAATATAGGCAATATTATTAGAATATAAGATGTTTTATAAACATATAAAATCGTTGAACCAAATATAGCCTCACCCTTTAAAAAAGAAAAAAAGTAATATTTTCCCTTCTAAAAAAATATGGCAACAACTTTCTTATAATTGTCACACTGGTAGATCTCTTTGTAGAAAAAGCTAATCCCAACACAAAAATTTCTGAAAATCACTAAGAAAACTGTAACCAAGCCAAACTATGACAGCGCTTCAAAAATAAAATAATGAAAATGTTATCCTAAGCATAAAATTAATCAGAGCAACTTTTGAAAAGCGCCTTACTCAGCTGCATTTTAATCATCTTTCCCAAAGACAGATTTTCTAAGTCAAATTCTAAAATAGATAAAGAAAAATTAACCAATTTTTTAATCTTAACAGACTAAATTTTTGCTTGCTGCTTTTACAATCACAAAAAACCTAAACAAAATATAAGAGTATAGGGGGTCTCCAAAACTAGTCAACGAGCGAACTTGATAGCATGGTAAAGGGCATCCCCAAAAAATCTCATAAAAATAATCCAACTTACTGAGTCAAGACCATCCCCTTAACTAGGTTCCTACCCTCTCAGATCTGTCATAGCTGTCATCACTAATTAATAAACTCAATTTCTTCATTTTTACTTTATTAGATACTTAACCGTATATACATTCATGTTTTTTGGCAAAAACATTCTAGTGCATCTATACTTCTACTTTCTAACATAAAAATGAACCAACGGCTTAAGCACTTGATAATGGAGACAACTTATTTAACAACGCTATTTAATAAAAAACCAAAATCGCCTTTTAAAAGTAAATATATGGTGCATTGAATACGAAAGAGAAAAATGTAGCAGTCCGTAGCAAATGAAACAAATCTCCAGCAAATAACTTTGCCAATCATGCAATTGGGTAGATAACAAAGTGAGGGCAGATTTAACTAAAAGCTCATGATGATGATATCACTGATTTACCCACAAAAAATCCATTAATCAAGTTCCACACATGCCAGCTCCCATCAAGCACAATAAACAATAATAAAGGATTTATCGATTTTGATGAGGACATCGTCAGCGATTTCGACACATGTACCATCAGGTGATGACGGAGATCGACGGCCACGATCATGAGTTATATTTTTGTCATTTTATGTAGTAGTTTATTTTATTTTTATGTTTTTCCGCTTTTGCCCTCGTGGGTATTTAGTCGCTATTATAGCCCAAGGGGCATTTTAGTCTTTTGTTTTCTTTGTCATTTGGTGGCCTATATATATGACCCTTTTCTCATGTAATAGTAGTTTTGATGAAATGAAATTTACTACTTGTTCTCTTTGTGAGTTCCTCCCTCCAAGATCTCTTAGTGAGTTCGCCGGAGAAGACTAGATCTCTTTGTGAGTTCTAGTTCGCCGGAGAAGACTAGATCTCTTTGTGAGTTCTAGTTTTCGAATTATATAATCTTGTGGAAAATCAACGTGGAGACAAGCAAGGTTAGTAAATCCGTAGTCGTCGAAGCCTTGAAAATTCCATCTCTTACTTTTCCCCTTGCTCTTGCCGCCGCCCACGCCAAGCAACTCAAAGCCGCCGGCCACCCTGCCTCCATCTTCCGCCGGCCAGCTCAGCCGCCACCGGCCACCCTCCTGCCAGCCAGCCGCCGGCCTCCCGCCGGCCAGCCCAGCAGCCCCCCTTCCCGCCGCCTTCCCCATCTTGAATCCATAGCATTTGAATTTCAAACCCTTGATTAAACACTTTCCTAATCGGCGCCCCTTCATTAAGCGAGCCCATTAATGAAATTAAAGTCAAATTTGAATTTCAAATTTGATTTCCCTCTCATTAATAGGCTTGGAAAGTTACTTAATGCTTAATTAAATCTGAAATAAAATTCAAATTTATTTCATTTATCTACTTAAACTTGGGCCCACCCTCTTTACTCCCAAATTCCCCTTTTCTCTCCATGTGGCCGGCCACCTTCATTGGCCTTCTTTCTCTCTCCTAATCACATTAATGACTCCACTAAATCAGCCCAAATCTTTCCCATTGCCGCCCCCCCATCAATCCACCCTTTGGAATTATTTTGAATTCATCAAATTAATTCCCCTCCCCTCTTCCAAAACTGAAATTATTTCAGATTTCAGTTTTTTTTGTTTTCTTGGGAGCCTTTCTCTAAGCAAGCATCTCAAGGGCTCAAGAAGAGAGTTCTCCACATCCATGGACGGCCGATCCCGACATCGCCCACGGCTTCGTCTTTGATGATCAAGGAAGAACGTATAAGACATTGGATGCTCACTAGTCATCCCATGGACTATCCGCCACCGGCTACCACTCCAACGGACTACACTTTGTGCGCCATTTGTCTCCTAGTGGCATCACTCGGTTGCTCTCAATCTTCCTCCATTAAAAGTGCCACCAACAAGAGAGTGAGTGAGAGACCCAAGGTGAAAAGTTCTATTTGTTAATTGTGGATTATTGTTTCTCTCCATAACATTACTATCTAATTCTATGTTGTCAATTTGATATTGTCCCATTAATCTAGTTGTAACCACATGCCTTACTTAATTTCGACTTGATAATTCCGAGAACTTAATTTGGGTGAGCATTAATTCTATAACTAGCAAAGCTTTAACAATCTTATATTGAAATCCCCAAGCAGTTCTTGTTTCCATGCATTACGTTTCACATCAGATTTTTTTTATTTCTTTTGTTAACTTAATCTTTTGGAGATATTATAGCCATTTTTAATGGTTCAAACATTGTCAGTTCTCTCAAAAGGGCAAACTAAATAAAACCCAGAACTTGATGATATAGTTAATATTTTTAATACCATAAAAAAGAACAATAAATTTCATAGGATCAAACTGGTAAATAATTGCTCAGCAAGGTCTCTTTTCCCACAGCCTTTCACTGCATCTTCTTCCTCCTAATACTATGTCCTACTAAAATAAAATCCAGAAATTGAGGATATAGTTAATATTTTAAATACCATCATAAAGAACAATCTATGTGTGCACCGATACGAATACGGCGACACGGATACGACACGATACGGATACGGGACACGTCAATTCTTAAAAAGACATGATACGGGTAAGGCGCGGACACGTCATTATAATTTATAAATCATACATAAAATTAAAAAAAACAATCAAAGCATAATATTTGAAATGACAAAAAATGAAAGCAACATTATTTGTAACCTTGTAGCTTATAATATCAAAATAAAAGTAAGCATTGAGTCAAGGGAAGAGTTAAAACTCATTGCCTAATAAGAATTTTGTGGCATGATCCCACTAATTATGTTGTTGCATGATTTGGTGGCATGTTTACTGAATAACATATGAGAGCTAAACTTTTTTTTTTCCAATTAAGAAGACATACAAATCACAATAACATGATTTTTTTTAATACATGAGTAAAAAATCAAAGCATTACAAATGCAAAATAATTGATGCTCTAATATCATATTTTCTAGTAAACTAACATCAATGTAAATGGCTCGTGGGTTCGAAATGAGAGAACCTCGCTCGCTGTGCAGCAGCGGATGTGAATATGACGCATCTTTTTTTGGATTTTTTTTCGTCTTCCAACGGACACGCATATCCGATACGCGTGTCCTTCTGAAATTAAATAGTATTTTAATTGGACATGGCTTTGACGTATCCAACACGTATCGGAGCCGTATCAAAAGCATATCGTGTCCGACACGTGTCTGATACAGCACAACTTCATAAATAGGTGTATCAGTGCAACATAGAAAACAATAAAAGTCATAGGATCCAATTGGTAAATAATTTCTCAGCAAGATCTCTTTTCCCACAGCATTTCATTGCATCTTCTTCCTCCAAATACTATATGTCCTACTAAATTGTTCCTATCCGCTCACCCCCATCGCTCTTCCTTGGCATCATTCTGTCATCCACCTTGTTACTACACTTCAAGTACAATGATCTACAATTATACTACATACTACGCATTGGCTTTTCACACTTCTGATAAAGAAACTCGTTTCATTGAAACTCTCTAAAGAAAATTGTGAAATCAACTTCAATTATTGTCACAACTAATTTCTGATGCATGTGCATTTGTGTTAATTTAAACATGAATAAAATAATGCATTCTAAAATCAAAGTAACAACCTAAGTCGGAGAGGAATCATGATTCCAATCTAAGTGCCACTACCAAATTCTTTTAAATATTTTTTTAAATCACTTTTTTTTTTGGGGGGAAACATCCTAGCATCTAGTAGCACTTCAGTTACCATATCCCTGAAGTGAGCAACACGCTCAGTCCTTATTCTTATCTTCTCTTAGCACAATTTACAGCTTTAGATTTGATTAGAAGACTTGGAGCAAATTATGTACATAACACAATTACACAAACCATACTATCCACAAAATAACACAAACAATCGCACATAAATAATAATTGATCATATTAAAAACTCACTTTTGCTAGTGAACCGCTCATGGGAGGAAACGCATTGCTTCGGTCACCATTAGCATTAGCCAACTGTCCAGTTTTCGATTCAACCTGGGATTTATCAGATGAAACAGAAGCTTTTGAGACCACAGACGTTTCCTGCTTCTCCTGCTTAAACTCATCTTTAAATCGCCGATCATTTCTAACAATTTCTTTTGCTTCTTCACCGTCTATCTTCTCTTCCTGCTCAGTATCGTCACGTGACTTTCTTCTATGTCTGCTACTCCCATTCATTTCTTGTTCCTCCTTCCGTATATGCTTCACATCATCTTCCGTAACCATCATCTCTTCTTTCCTTCTATCCTTAGAAGTCTTTTCCCTCCTAGCCTCCTTGCTATCCTCTGACAACACCTTCAAATCATCCAGATTCCTGTCTTCAACACGCCTCATTGATTTCCTATGCTCTGCATCAGAAAACCTAGCACGCTTGACGTTGTTATTCTCAATTTCCTCATCATCACTACCCCTATTATCCTTCCTCTTCCTATGACGCCTCTCCATGGACTCTTCATAAGAAAAACCTTCCCGCTCGACTGATCTCCTAATCTTATTGGACGACCTCTCGTGCTTGCGTTCTCCACCGTTTTCCAAATCCTCCTTGGCAGAGCGGCGATGGCGCCGATCCCCCTCTCGATCACGCTCCACGGAGTCCCTAGCCCTAAGGTCATCATCGGAGGGAGAATCCCCTCGTGATCTTTTGCGGCGCTCAACTGAATCCCTGAGCCGATCGGGAGAGCGATCGCGCCGACGAATATCGTATTCCGGGGGTGAATCGTCGATCGAGTGGTGCCGTCGTTCGGATTCGCCGTAGCGCTCGTGCCTTCGTTCCTCCCCGCTGTGGTGGTGAAGATGCTTTTTCCGATCCCTTTCAAACTCCCGGTCGCGAACGGAAGAATCCGCATCCCTATCCCGTTCGCGTTTTTCTCTGGTTTTCCGACTGGATCTCTCCCGCTCGGAAACCCTATCCATGGCTTACGTCTAGGGTTTTCCTGCGCCCTGAAGGATAGTAGATTATGGGTTACGACTCAAACTTTACAACCGGAGCCTGAGCTGAAAGCCGAGCCTTCCGCTATTTTAAGCTGTACCGTTCGGATTTGCTATAATTTTTATTGTTTTTTTTTTTTTTTTTGTGCTTAGCAAAAGAATAGTAAAAGGACTATAAATATGTAATATTTATTAAATAAATAAATATCTATTGTGTTTATGTAAAATCAGTAAAAAAAGCAGTAAAAATTATTCCTAATTGAATATTTGTTATTCTTTTATTATTTTTTTACAAAAGCCCATCAAAATGATAGCAAAAGTACAGTAAAATAGGACAATTATCTTCGTTCGGTGTCCACACAGAATAATTTCTTCTAAATAATAGGCTAAACTATTTTGATAGTTATTATGAAAAAACTAAAAGTTTTATAATTATTTTGTTTATTATTATTATTATTTAATTTGGATAAGAGATATATTTGATTTTATATGCCTCACAATATTTAAAATTTATAAAATATATAAGCTATTTTATGTTTTAAAAAATTTGTTAAAAAAATTGAACAAAAATACCCATTTCTCACTTTGAACCAGAAATTATTATTATTATTATTTTTTAATTTGGTCTGATACGTCATCACAAAATTAGCTTGATCGGGCACGAATCTCGAGGCAAAAGCTAGTTGGAAACTTCAAAAATTAAAATCAAAAGCATTTGAACCTCGATTTCAGCGAGCTTATAATCAAACTGAGCGTCTCGGAAATACGAACCCAACAACACCAAATTCGACCCAATCCGAGCCCAAATGGGTCCTAACCAAGGACCTGAAGCGTTGTTGGAAGGTTCAAACCGCAATTTGAGTTACCAAATAGTCTCCGATTTTAACGAACTTATGCTCGAATCGAGGGACTCGACGAGATGAATCCAACGAGCCTAAGATCGCCAAATTTCGACATCACTAAGGCCTTCAAATGTCCAACGAACGGTGCACGGTCGTAGGATTCAATATCGGCCGTCCATTCGACCACTCCCTCGCCCCTGATCTCACAACTATTTACGAGCTATGCCATCTAAGAAAAACTATAAATAGAGCCCTCATTCTTCACAAAGGGGACTCAAGTGAAAAGAGAGAAGAAGAAGGAAAGAAGAAGAGAAAGGGGAAAAGGAAAATCCTCTCCTCCTCAACCACCGTCGGAACTCTTCCTCTCCTCCTCGACCACCGCCGGAGCTCTTCCCGCGGCCTAAATACGCCAGAACTCTGCTGGATTTTCGGAAAACGAAGGGATTCTGCATATAATTTGAACAATGTTTGAGCAAGCTTCCATCAAGAATAAGACTATATTTAAAAAAAAAAATTCAAGCCATGTTTGGTACATTGTTTGAATAAGATTCGTGTATAGTTCGATAAGGTTCTTATATTGATTGAACATGATTTGATTATGTTACATCACTGAAAAAAAATCAATAAATTCAAAATGAAAGCATTACATTCAATCGAAGTTGTTATACTATTCATACAATAATAAGATCATTAAAATTATAATAATTATAATATAATAGACAAAAACTTACATATATCTAAATTGCCCCTCCTGTGCCTTCAATGTGGGTTTTAGTATTACCAACGAAGAGAGCCTCTTTCCATATAATATAGTATTTAAGATAATCATATATCTCTACAAATTCTTTGAATCAAGCAAGAGCATGTGCATTTTTTATTTAAAATTATGAGTTCAGACCACCAAGCTAAATTTTTCTATTTACATTATTTTATTTTTTTTGTGATAATACTAGTGTCATGTGTATTTCAAAAAATCATATTCAACATTATATAACCAAGCATATAAATATAAGACATCACTTCATTAGAGATCATATTACTAAAGAAGAAATTGAATTACATCATGTTGCTACTGAAAATTGATTTGCAGACATTTTCACAAAACTACTTGCTTTTGAAATGTTTAGCATCTTGAGAATTAGATTGGGTGTAATTGATATACATGCTTGAGAATTGAAATTCAACAAATTCTATTTGTGATGTATCTAATTATTATTGTTTATGTTTTATTGTTGTTTGTATTTGGTTTTTGTTTTATTTTCCCATTTTTCTTAGTTTTAGTTTGCCTTTTCTTTGGTATTATTGTTGTTTTTGTTTTTGTGTCTCATGGATCTTGTTATGATTTATTTTAAAAAAAAGGAGTCAAGATTATTATATGCAAATCTAAGGTTTTCTTTTTAAATCGTACTGTACAAACCACTTTCGTACTATATGATTTCACGAAGATTTTGTATGATTGTTTTTCTAAGTTTGTAAGATGAAAATATGCTTTTGTAAACAAATCGTACTGTACGAACACGTCATCGTACTGTACGAATGCCCATTTTTCGTCTGTACGAACAGGAAGGGAATTCAAGTGCAGTTATTTTCGAAGATCGTCCCGGACGAACTTCTATTTGTCTATATGATCCTGTTATCATTCCGTATGTGGACGAATCTAACTACTAGAATATGATCATTATTGTCTGATCGTCATGTTCGTCTATATGATCGTATCGGTCAAAAGATTTACAAAATGACTCCTCGGGAATGGCAATTTACGAAAAGTCGTTTCATTTTTGGTAGTTTTCATTCATATGTATGAAATTATCTTTCTACTTTCTAGAGTGAACATTGAACATGTTCAACTTTTCTTATCTAACTTGTTCTTTGATTTAAAATTTGGTTTTTTTTTTTCTAATCAGAAGTTTAATGTTATTTGTGCAAATAGTTTACAATTTTCTTCTTTATCATCCATTAGATTGTCTATAACAACTTATTTTTTTCACGTGATTATTTTTTTCTGATGATAAAATAAAGTAGGTTATTGTTTGTATTTTTTTATTTTGAGTTACTTGTTGTGTTATGTGTTTTGTTTGAAGTCTTTTGGTTTCGTGTTTTATTTTTGTTTAGAGTTTATGTTCTCAGGGGGAGGTTATTTATGGTTTTTTGTTGTCTTGTGTTTTCATGTGTTTCGTGTACCTTATTTTTGTGTTTTTGTGTATGTTTCTAAAACTAAAATTTTAAAAATTTGGATGATATTTTTATAATCCTCAAGTTCTTTATTTTTAACTTCTTTAATAGGGGTTTAGGAGAAAAAAATTTATTTGTAACTCAAATAATAATTATTTTTATCACCATGAAAAAAAGGGAAAATTATTGCAACTCAGAAATCCAGCTTGAGAAAGTGTTTTTGATGATAGAAAAATATTATTGTTCTGATTAATGTTATCATTTCTCATGAGTATGTACTGGACAGTTTCTGTTTGACGTTGTGTGTACTAATATTTTAGGGAAATCATACTCCAGACTGTAGAAGACTTCAAAATAGAATAGATTAGGGTTTAATGTAATGAAGTCTATAAATTTTTATTTTTCTTTAGTCTGAGAGTGTGTGATTGTAATTGGGTAACCATGCACACACATACTGGAGGGAGAGAGAGTCAAAACTTAAAATTTTAAAATTAATCATACTGTATGATTTGTAATCGTACTAGACGATTTGTTACTTTTTCCTCCAAAAAAAGGTAATCAAATAATGTCTTTTTTTTAATATTATTCATATTGTACTATATCAGTTCATACAAACGACTAACAGAGTACGAAATGGGGTCATCCATATTTGTACCAAATGAAACATGATTTATTTTGAATTGTTTATATTGTATGATATAAGTTCATATAGACGACAAACATAACAAGAAATGAGGTTCGTACAGTATCGTACCAGACGAATAAGTCGGTTTTGAACTGTTCAAACTTTACATTATTAGTTCGTGCAAACAACTAACAAAGTACAAAATTAGGTTCGTACAAGATCGTACCACACGAATAGGTCAGTTTTGAACTATTCGTAATGTGCGAGATTATTTTCGTACATATGACTGACAGTGCACGAAATGAGGTTCGTACAGGATCGTATAAGAATTTTTGAACTATTTGTACAAAAGAATATCGATCGTACAATACAATCCTATATCAATTAACTTGAAATTTTCAGTTTTATGGATGATTTTTCTTGCATTTCATATATAAGTGTCCTAAAAATTGACACTCAATACTTTTGCTATGATTTTCTCTTGAAAGAGGCCATTAAGTGTGAGTGTTTGGAAGATATTGTGAGAGTAAAGAGTGAAAGATAGGGGGGGGGGGGGGGGGGAGAGGGGAGTTGTGAGGGATTCACAAGGTTGTGCAAAGTGATGATCTCTTTTTTCCTTCTTCAAATTTATGTCCATCTCCTCTGGACGCTTTCGAGAGAAGATGTTCAACATTGTGTCATAGTACTCTACCGTCACCAGAAGGATGAGAAATGACGTCAGTACTCTGTCGTCACCAAGAAGATGAGAAATGACGTTGGTACTCTGTTGCCACTAGGAGGATGATAAAGAATATCGGTACTTTGTCGTCACTAGGAGGGCGAGAAAAGACTTTAGTACTCTGCCATCACCAGGAAGGTGAAAAGTGATGAAGGTACGCTACCATCACTTGGAGGGTATAAAAGGCGTCAGTTTTCTACCACATCAGGTTGGTGGAAGAGAGGTTTTATAAGAGCTTCTCCGCCATATTGTGGGAGGAAAAAAAGAGCCACTTGTGATTAGTACAATACATGGAGAAAGAGTCTTCATGGAGTGGACGTAGACCTAGTTGGTCCGAATCACTATAAAATTTGATGTCATTCTGTTTCTTTATTTTTACTGCATTTTTATTTTTCACACTTTATATTATTGTGGTTGAAAAATATTTTGTGAAAATCTTTTTTTATAAATAATTGCATACTTCATGCTCATTGAATACTTTTAAACAGTTTTCTTAAATCCAAGAGATTTAAAAAATAATAATTATCAATTCCCCCCCTTCTTGGTTAGCCTTGTGCCCGTTCTATTAGGTCTAACAACCTATATGAAATTTTAAAGTGTGTGCTAACAATTATGTGGTTGGGATAGATCTTAAACTCGGTAACTTGTTAAAGTTGTCTAATATTTGTGTTTGTTAAAGGTCGAAGGAAAAGATTTATATTTGAAATTAAGTGTTAATGTGTTAACACTTAACTTAAGGTAGATTTTAAGGATGATTGATTGAATGAAATTAATTAATTAAAAATTAAAGGATTAATAAATTTTAAATAATTTGATTTGTTACTAATTTTACAAATTAAATTAATTTATATTTTTCATCAACCAGTTTGTGACATTGTGCCACCATGCTCGAAGAACAAGCCTCCTTAGGACATGTAGCCCTGCAGCTCGGAGTAATCCATCCTAAAAACCTAATTGATGAGGTTAGACTAGAATTTTTAGTTTGGTTAAATAATCAAGGATAATTTGATTTAGAGTTTTACACTCCGTTGAATTCATTCGTGGTGTTGTGCCCCAGGCTCGAAGAATCAGGCCTCCTTAGGACACTTAGCCCTACATCCCGGAGTAGTCCATCATAAAAACTTCATCTTTGGAGTGCTTGTTATGTATTAGAATGTTGGTTAACTGATTTTATGAGTCAAACTAAAGTTTTCATAAATTTTAAAAGAATTATTGAATTTTTAAGATTATTGGAGTTATTTAATTGTATTAATTAAGGGACCAAAAGTTAACTTTTTAAATTAAAGTTAATTTTAAAATTTTTAGGTTTTAAAAAAATATTATATCTTAAGATGAGCAATTAGATATTAGTTTGTTTCATTTGAAGTTTTCTACAATAAGTTGTGAATTTTTAAAGTTTTGACCATAATTTGAACTACGGTTGATCAGGGAGTTTACTTTTTTGACTAGATTTTAATTGAAGTTGAATGGCTTTGAGTTTGGTTAAGTTGGATTTTTTTGGAATTATTCATGATTTTTTTAAGTTAGTATTTTTTTTTTTAAAATTGCCTTAAAATTAAAAGAACTTGACCAAGCATGATTGTGATTTAATTTTAGTAATATATATAACTGATGAAGATGTTTTGATTATATAACTTCCTAAGATAACCATGCAGGTTGTGTAGAGTCTTTTATATTTCAAAATATAATATATTTTAATGTAATTAAGTTGTGAAAGTGATTTTGAAATGGATATGAAGCATCCAATTTGAAATCCAAAGAGAATGAAACATCCCTTATGAGAGAGTTCCTCTTCACTTGGAGATTCAAGTTAGGATAATTTGAAAATCCAAAGAGAAAAAAAAAAAACAACCCTTCGAGGAGAAACTTCTTTTTATTTGGATATTCGGACCCGATGAATCTAAAGAGCTCGTAGAATAAAAGAAGACGAAGAAGTGAAGACTTAGAGAACATCCCATTCTCCAAAGTCGGATAGACGGAGGCATTTTGGAAGCGTTTTAGAATCCCAAAATGCCTCCTACCTCTCCTTCATTAACATCCAAAAATAAGTGCTCAAATTTGACCTAATCCTTATTGAAATTCTAACATCACTCCTTGAAAATTTTAAATAAAGTTTATGCCATTGTTTTAATCTAACAGGTTTCCTATGATTTAATTAACTACAAGGGTTTACGCTCGTAGGAGATTTAAAGACCCCATATCAATTTTCAAAACCCAATTAATCTCTTTGGGAAAATCAAAATTAACGATGATCATTATCGTCATATTCAAAGGAATGATAATAAATGATATTTTCTTTCCTCGAGAGATATATCATTTATTATCATGATTTTGAATATGAAATTAATGATATTTCATCCATACTATCATAGTTAAATACTCAATCGAATATCATTTTAATCCTCCAAGGTCATATGTAGTTCATCCCTAAATTTAATTATGATAATCATGATGAACTCATAACTTGCTTGTCTGAATACCCATTTAGGGAACAAAGCTCTTGCCTCTTGAGGTGATATAGCATTCATAATTACATGATCGATTACAAAATTAGAAATTTCATAAATTAAAATTTTCCAAAGAAATTTAATTATGCTTTGCTTTGTATCTTTCCAATGCAAAACAAAGCTCCTTTTCAAGCATCAACAATGCTATGAATAATTAGAAGGGTGTAAGATGTGAATGCTATCAATATATCAAAAAAATGTCTTTGCTACTCTTGGCATGTTAACATAATGTAATAATTTGTGTTTATACATATCATATCTAATATAAGAGATAAAATGATATTCACTTAGCTACCAGGAGAGTTTAATGATATCAATATATAGCTTCCATATGTTTCATGTTTCTCATATATATATATATATATATATACCATGAGAATTCTATTGAAAATTCATTCAATAAACAAAATAACTTTAACCAAGTATTTGATTTACAATTGTTTCTTCCTTTGAAGCTTATTTATTTCTTCACACCTTGAATACCAATGTGTTGTAATTTTAACTTTTAATTTTTTGTTAATGACTCGATCATTATGTTCATTAATATGATATCATATTATCATGCCATCCTTCAAGAATCTTATTGGTGATTTAAGTCTTTTTTTTGCATATTTTTATAGAAGATTTATTGTTTGTTGATTATATGAGAAACCTAACCTAGCTAGGATGACATGAATTTCTCTCTTCTTTTATCATTTATCCATTATTACCATAATTGATAATTTTGAGTTGAATCAAATTAAATTGATTTTATTAATATAGAAACCTAACCAATATTCATGTTACCTAAGTTTATCATTTTCACCTCCTAATTTTGTCTACTATATAATAAGTATATGTTCTATCATCTTTCTATTATATTTGTTTCCAATGTATTTTCAACTATATTCATTATTCAATAAATGCTATCAAACATTTTCTTTTATGTAGTCATTTCTTAAATGATGAGGATTATTACATATGAGGAATGCATTCCACATATGGATTGCTTTTTAGATAGAGACAAAAAAAAATTTTTATGGGTTGTTTGGTTGGGAGAATTAGGAAAGTGATGTATAATGTTCGCTTTCCTTTTTGAAACTTTTTTTTTAATTGATTTAAAAAGAATTGCAAAATAAAGATTTAATCTTTTTTATACCTCAAGCATCATATTTTTCCGCCAATGGGAAATCACCCTCATCGGTTGATTTATAAATCTTGTGTCTCTATGTTAGTCTTTATGACACCTCCCTTGCCACCAGCGTCATCATTGCTTTCCTGTTCTTGACCTTGCCTATGGCCATCCCATCGCCTTTAACAACCGCTGGGGGGGGGGGGGGTGAAAATCCCCCGCTGTGCTTTCTAAAGTGAAAGTCGAAAGAGTTGCAGTCTACGAAGGAGGCCCATATGTGGTTCGTGATTTACGATAGAAAAGATCGAGCATTGAGTGAAGTTGTTGAAGACAGAGAAGGATGATGAGATGAAGCGATTGGGGCATGCCTTTTTTTTTTTTTTTTGGGCTCGACTATTAAGTTGCAGTTTGCGGAGGAGGCCATATGCAGTTCATGATTGATAATAGAAAAGATTGAGCACCATGCAAAGCTGTCAAAGATTGAGATGGGAGATGAGATGGAGCAAATAGGGCATGCTATTTTTTTGGCTTGACTATTCAATAAAAGCACTTGTCATGTATCCAAAAACTTTTGGTTTTTCAAAATTTATACTGATAAAAAAATAATAACGTAGATCAAAATTATACAAATGTGCCACTTAATTCGAGTTAATTTATCATATAAAACATCATCTTTTTTATGATCGGATTAGGAGAGTAGATGAATTAGATATAACCTATATTAAGAAATATAAATGTCAATCTAATAAAAAAAAAAATAATAATAAAAAAAAAAAAAAAAAAAAATAAATGTCAATCTAAAAATACTTGATTAAAAGACTTATCACCACACTTTTAGAGACAGATTTGAGGCAACTTGATATTGAATTATTTTTACTCAATTTGTTTTCATTTATAATTTAATTCAATCAACTAACTTTGTTTTAAATTAAAGTAAACTCCCATCAATCAAATTTTAGTATATCTAATACAAGTAATATATATATATATATATATATATATATATATATATATATATATATATATATATATATATATATATATATATATATATATATATATATATATATAATATATATATATATTTTTGTTTAATTCTAAATCTATTTTCAAATATTAGTGCTTTAAATTATTTATCAAGATTTTAATATCAAACAAAATATTTTAAAAAATAATTAAAATTAATTTTAATCCTTAATTATTTAAATTTTTAGTACACTTAAAATTCTAAAATAGATTAACATTATTATTTTATGAATAAAATAAAGCCTCTAACGGCAAACGAGTCCTCGCCGAGTGGTGGTTAAAGAAGAAATTACAAATTAGAGTAGTTGAAGAAGACTCCGGGAAATCGATAGCCTTCGTTCTCTCCTGATGATGAGGAGGCGCACAGCCTCCCTTGCCTCGTTCTCTATCGTCATGCTCCCCGTACGATGGCTGATGCTGCATATCCCTTCCATAATGGGCTTCGTTTCCGTCACCGCTGTCACGGCTTTCATGTCTTCCACCGCGCCGCGACTACACATCAAACAACTCTTCAGGCAGAACAGACGTCGAGGCGATCTGTGGATCTAAATCGCGTGAGATCGTGTTAAAGAAGCTCGAGGTGGCACAGGCCGAACCGCTTCTAAAGACTGATAATTTCCTAAGACGAATGTTCAGCCTTTTTTAATCTTTTATATTTAAATAGATTGGTGGTTAAAGAAGCCTCCAGATGGCACATGCCGAACAACTTTCCTAATGTTTTTTTTTTGGGTAAAATTGGGGCCAAAGCCCAACTATTTCATAGAAGAAGAAAAGTTACAGGTAAAAGGAAAAGTTACAAGTAAGAACATCCCAACTTAAGCAATAACAAAAACTTAAGTGGGAAAAGAGGAAAATAAACATCAACTATACCACCCCAAAAGACAATAATTGAAAAATGAGATCATCAAAAATGTGGTATTAGGCACCAAAACAGAATATCTAAGAATGTAAGCCGTGCTGCATCGAACAGTACATAAGAAACTAGCATCCAACACCAGTAGCTCCTGTCCAGCTAGCCGCAATGAGCAATTCAACACCTGCAAAAGAAAGACCTTCCAGGCAAGTTTCACCAAAAAGCTCCTTAGCTGATGTTTGAGACCTGACCTTTTTCTTTTGTCTCTTACATGGATTGTTGTTTATTTTTTATTTTTGGAAAATTTATGACAGAGTCCATATATAAGAAAAAGAAAATTTACAATGTGAAATGAATTGATTATTTTCAAACAAAAAATTTTCGGCATGTGCCACCTGGAGGCTTCTTTAACCACCAATCTATTTAAATATAAAAGATCAAAAAAGGCTGATCATCAGTCTTAAAAAATTATCAGTCTTTATAAGTTGTTAGGCCTGTGCCACCTCGAGCTTGTTTAACACGATCTCACGCGATTTAGACCCCATATCGCCTCGAGGTCTGTTCTGGCCGAAGAGTCCCATTACGGAAGGGATATGCAGCATCAGCCATCGCACGGGGAGTTAGAAGAACGACTTCATATCAGTGGATCCTCCGGCCGTCAGGTGCCTACGCCGGAAACCCATCCGGGCCTCCAGTGGCGGCTCCCTCAGTGCAAGCATCTGTGGCTACCGGAACTTCACTCCCGCCGGCGTCGAGCAAGGCTCTGGTTCATGCGCCTCGTCCGGGGTTTGGAACAGTCGGGTTGAAATGTAAGCTTCGCGCTAATCATTTCCTAGTCCGCGCCGGAGATAAGAATATATCGCAATATTGTTGGATATTTTCAAACCCAAGCAACGCGAGTACGCGACGTCTAGTTTTTATTTTATTTTTATTTTTGTGGACGGTTAAAAAAACTGTATGTGTGATTCTCTCTGTGTGATCCCGTGAAAAGACCTTTTTTTTGTGTGTGGATTTTTGCTCTGTTGTCCTGTCCGTGAAAGTCAAGAGAACAAGAATTGCTCTCAGTTTTTAGTTTTTATTTTTCTCCCGTGGAAGAAGAAGAGTGAGAAGTGCAGTGTTTTCTCTTCTCTATAATTGTGTTTTGTTTTTCTTTTGGTTCTATCAAATATGAGGTGAGGCTGCTCTTTCCTAAACTTGTTTTTTTTTTCTTTTTCATTGTGTGCGATTTCATTTTTTCGATATTTTAATTAATTTCTTATACTACTCCTTGATTTGATTATTTTTTATATTTTAAAGAGATTTAGAACTATTAGGAGCTTTTTGGATGCAGGATTTAGCCTAAATCCTGTCAAGCAGCAAAAATGTAGAACAGCAGAAATTGTAGAAATAGAGATACAACGATAGAGAAAAAATATTGTAAATTAAAAAATAAGGTTAATAGATGTCTAATAAGTATAATTTTATTAGTTTATTTAGGATTAATAAAAAAAATTAATTAAAATTTGTATTTTATTAGTTTAGTAATTTATTAATCAATAATTAGTTTGGATATTAATATATAATAAGTATGTTTCAGTATGATTTAATTATGTTATGTTGAAGATAGATTTAAGTTTTAATTCGTTCTCAGTGAGAATAATGAAGCAATATGCTATTGAAGAGTTTTACACAAAAGATGATTTTAGGAGATGTGATTCTCCAATTGATATTGTTGAATTTATATAAGCCTACATTGGGGAGAATTAAGGATTCTAGATACAAAGAAGGAAAATGTACTAAATACGGTTAACTATTTTATTAATCATTAAAAAAACTGTTCCAGCCTTAAGCCCTTATCCTTTTGCTTTAGTCATGGATGTTCTTACTAGACATTTGCAAAAGGATTTACCATGGTGTATGCTTTTTGCTGATGATATTCTCCATGTTGATAAGACTAGAGAGGGAGTTGAAAGTAAATTCGAATTATGGAGGTCAACCGTAGAGTTTAAAGGTTTTCATTTGAGTAGATCTAAAACCGAAAACATGGTATGTAATTTTAGTAACAATAGATCTAGTGGGGGGTTTGTGACTCTGAGTGATCAAGTCATTAATAAGTGTATTCATTTTAGATATCTTGGATCTATTGTTCAGAGTGATGGTGAAATACAACGAAACATTATTAGTAGAATTCAAGTTGGATGGTTGAAGTGGAGGAATACTTTGGGTCTATTGTGTGGTAAAAAAGTACTACTCAAACTTAAGGGAAATTTTCTAGTGTTTTGGTGGAAGTTTCTTGATAAGAAAAATTTAAATTGTGAATTGATAAATCATGTGAGGCTAGTGGTTTTTTTTTTCTTAAATTACTAATGATCTTGTTCTAAAGCTATAGTATTTCCGTCTTAATTATTCTTCTGTTATGAAAATATTTAATTACATTCTGACATTATATTGTTCTTTGCTTTATTGACCAAGTAGTTCAAAATTCATCCTGAGGTGAAGTCTAGAGCAATAGGCAGGCCCTTGATGAAGAAATTGACCACGCAATTTGGCGAGTCACACCTTGGTCAGCGTATGGTTGCATATGATATATGGCCGTAATATCTTTTACACTACTGGATCTCTTCCATTTTCGTCAAAAGATTTTGAGTTAATTTTGTCAGATAGAGATGGGTAAGAGTTTAGTTTAGTTTCATTCTTTTGTGATGTCCAAATTGGTATTAAATTTTTTTTTTTTAATGATTTGATTTGAAAATAGAGCATGTTGGGCATCTCCTACATTGTATATCAGTAAAGTTTGATAGTTTTTTTAATTAAAAAAGGGAGTTCTACTGGGAAAACTATTAGGTGCATAATACACACTTCCAATAATGGTGTGTACAAGCGTGTATAGGGTGTACACCAAGCATTTGATGTGTGCATTGCTGTCTTAAAAGCGGTGTACATATTTAAATCCTTGTGCTCGCCTATTTCACTTATTCTCATGCATATTGTGCTCCTAATAATTTTTCATCCATTTTCTTTACACCTATACATACTCCTGCACAAATCTCATTCACACCTATACACACCCCACCTATTCCACATACTATTCTATATATGTATTATGCTTCTCCAATTTCATGTTTTTTATTTAATGTTGTATAATTTTGTACAGTCGGGACAAAACTTACAGAATTTCTATCAAATTTGCAAAAACCTTTGATTTGCATTCTCTAAGGCAATTTTTGAGGGGGGAGCAGAGAGAATGCCCTTATGATATCATAGCAGCTCTATATATAGTCTTGAGAGAATCTCTTTCAAACAAGTATTGAAATAATTCAAACTATTTTCTTTTTTTTTATTCCTATATATTTTTAATTAACATTTTATGGTATTCTTGTAACATATATGTTAGAATCTCAAGGTCATTCTATTCACCTGAGTTTGGGTCCAATAATATTGGCGAGGGTTTAGAATGTTGGAGGGGTTATTTCCAAAGTCTTCGACCAACACAAATGAGATTGTCTTTGAATATTGGTAATGAATTTTTTTTTTTTAAGTTATAAATAAGTTATACCTTCCACATGCTTGTTCTATCTTATGGTTATTTATTTTATGTTGTAATTTTGTCATGATAAATGTGGCATTTGCTTTGAATTTGCAAATATTTCAACAAAATCATTCTACAAGCCTGTAAATCTTCTGGACTTTGTTAAGGAGTATCTTAATATTGAATCTATCCCTCGAAGTTTAATGGAAAGGCAATGGTTTGAGGTATTAGTTTCTATTTTAATTTGAGTAGTTTGCTTTCCGATTTGAGCATATGCTTTCATTTATTATATTCAAACTGCATGTTTTTAATTCTTTTTGCTAATATCGTATAGCATATAAGAGTAGTATACCCGTTCAAAATAATTTTGTTTTATCTTAGTTATTTATTTTAGGTCACTTGTATGACACCTCTAAAATTTCAGTTACAAGGGGCATTGAAAGGAGTCCGTGTTGAAGCAACTCATACTCCAAATATGCGCAGACGCTATAAAATCATAGGGATTACATCACAGTTTGCGAGCCAGTTGATGTATGTTGTTTTCTTGTTTGTTTTTGTCATTGTTTTTCGGATCCAAAAAAATGTCCGATTTTTCAGCTTATCTAGCCATTTTTAGTCATTATTTTCTTCAACAGGTTTACCCTTGATGAACAAGGAGCTACGAAGTCTGTGGCCCAATACTTCAGAGAAAAATACAATTGTATTCTTGTGTATGATTCACTACCTTGCATAAAAGCTGGTAGTGATAGCAAACCAAAATACTTGCCAATGGAGGTTCTTTTAACTACAATACAAATTATTTGCTTCCAATTTTTGTTCAGCTTTGACCCTATAGCTCTCAGTTACTTAGGTATGCAAAATTGTGAACGGACAGAGGTATGTTAAGAAGTTGAATGATCGACAAGTAACTCAAATATTGAGATCAACTTGCATGCGTCCAGCTGAGAGGGAACAAAGCATTTTGCAGGTTGGTGCATTTGATTTAAATATGCTATAGAGCATTATTTTGTTATGAAATTTTAGTCTTAAGGATCGGCTACTTTGTTGATGCTTGAACCTTATTCTTAACTTTGTTGATTCTAGAATTTCTTATACTAATCTCTCAATTGTTCTTTTAGTTGGTCAAGAAAAATAATTATAACATTGATAACTATGCTAAAGACTTTGCTATTGTGGTTGAACCTAATCTTACCATAGTTGAAGCACGAGTGCTACCTACCCCAAGAGTAAGTAACTTACTTAGTCATTATTTTTATTATTTCCTAGTCAGATCAAATTAATCTTTTGAAAGTATTTTCTTATTTTTAGCTGAAGTATCATGATAGTGGTCATGAGAAGATGTGTCAACCCAGTGTTGGGCAATGGAATATGATTAATAAGGTGATTGTGGTCTTTAATTGATGCATTAAATTCCCATGGACTATTCTTAGCTGCAATAAACTTAACCAATCTCTATATTTTTTGTTTTAAAAAATTGTTGTATTATTGGCATAGCTTTAAAGGAATCCTTGTTTTGCTTGTGCAGCGAATGTTTGTTGGTGGTACTGTTGATGCTTGGGCATGCATAAGCTTTTGTGGTCATAATGGAGATATTGTTCATAGTTTTTGCTATGAACTAGTTTCTATTTTCAACAACATGGGAATGGTCTTTACATTTAATTCCTTTTAATTGTCTTGAATTGTAGTTATACCCTACCATTCATGGGCAACTCATTATCATTTAAATGTAGGTTTTTAATCAAAATCCTGTAGACATTTATGCCGGATCACCAGCAGAAATAGAAAATAGCTTAAGGGAATTGCACCGTCAATCTATTGAATTCTTGAAGCGTCGGAACCAGAAGCATAAGCAACTTCAGTTGCTAATTGTTGTTCTTCCAGATGATAAGGGTTCATATGGTATGTGCCCAGTCTAGAGCTTACTTCTTTTCTTTCTAGTTGTTTACTTTGAATTCTTAAATTTTTATTAATTATCTATCTTTTGATCTTTGTTTCACATGAGGTTGTATGGTAATTGGACCATTCCAGGAATAAACGAGTATATTGGTGCCTCTTCTGCACCACTATAAAGGTAATTGGTGGAAGATACCCCTCTTCTAAAGAGGCACAAGCCTATATAAATCAATTCTTTGAATCAATGATTTAAAAGAGTGTAGACTAAACACAAGGAATCAGTTCACACCATAATAAAATAACAAATTTACAATATTAATAATAACCTAACCACATACTCCTTTCGTATAGCTTCCATTTCTAACAAAAGCACAGCGTTGAATTGACTTCACCAACACCATCCCTGCAATAAAGAATCACATCTTCCTTGATATACCAGTTGTGCATCCTTAAATATAGTAAGAAGCTTAAAATACTATCACATAACAAACCTATAGAATATAATGCGATGAGGTTTGTGTTTTGTCTCCTTAAAGAAAGCTAAAAGCAGCTCCCTGTTGATATTAAAAAATATATATTAATAGTTCAAAGTTCAAACTCTACTATTCAGTAATTGTCCATTGCTGTTAGACCAACCTTATCATTCCCCCCGGAACATTGCCCTTTTGAGGATCTGCAGTAATTTTAAAAAGACCCTCTATAATTTCTTTTCTGGGCAGCTGGCAGATGCAAGAGCCCTATACTGGTTACCCACAGGCTCCATAGGCAGCCACCACAGGAATAACAAATGTTGAAACTTGAGCTATCTTGTTACTCAATGCTGCGAGGCAAAACACATATTCAAGTCAAATAACAATACCTTGGAAATTTAGCTTTGAAAATCAACGTGAAGGAATTGGTAAAGAAAACGACAAGAGAGGAGATGAGCTAGAAACATTATTTGATTTACTTCGTCTCATATATGCTGTACACATGTATTATTTATAGTGTACCCTAGACTAAATATGTGATTGTGCTTACATCTTGAATTATGTGGCTGTGATTCATTCTAGGCATGTGATCAGTTACACGTGTAACTGATCACATGCCTAGAATGAATCACAGCCACATAAATATTCACATAAAACCAGATATTTAGCCCAGGGTACACTATAAATAATACATGTGTGCACATATATGAGAAGAAGTAAATCAAATAACTTTTCCAGCTCATCTCCTCTCTTGTCGTTTTTTACTAACCTTCACGTTGATTTTCAAAGCTAAATTTCCAAGTATTGTTTATTTGACTTGAATATGTGTTTTGCCTCGCAGACCGCAGCATTGAGTAACAAGACCAAGCTCAGTTTCACAAAATTTTTTGATCCCATCCT